>OU015498.1:111436620-111724120 GCA_907164885.2 Dolomedes plantarius
TTTATTTATTACAAATGCCCGGAAGATTAGCTATGATGCCATTTGTTAACAGTAAAGGGCGAGACTGTTGGCCATTCATTTAACGGGGCACCGTATAGATGGACAGCATTACCTTCTACATGCCGGCCCCTTAATTTAGAACCGAGTCAAGTGACGAGACAAGAACACTTGACCCCGTACCTCCAGAGGTAAATTTGAGAACTTGGAGGACATTGCAGCCACGACAGATTTTACATGCACTCCAATGACTCACATGGGATTTATTGATCTTTGTTTTATAGTGCTCACAGTGAAAAAAATAAATCTGCTATTCGATTTTTAGTAATCAGAAAAATAAAGAATATGTATATGGATCAAGTTCAAAGAAGCTTAAATTTTAAGTTTTACCGTATACCTAGGGAAAAATTGCTAGAATGTGATGCTAGAATGTGTAACATAAAAAGTCATGTTCAGCGCGGGTTAATTTCTTATTATTGATTAACTAACCTTGAATTTGTAAAGAAATAACTATTTCTTGAACTAACTAGTTTACTTGGTTTTAGCAAGGTTCAGCGGACAGAAAGCTAGATTATATAATACAATTTGACTAACCAGAATTCATTTGAAATGTGAGCTAAACTAGCATCTAAAGGATGAATGACAGGAAATTTTTCAAATGTGGTTTCATTGCTAAATACTTTCACCTAAAGCTCACACCATTTAAAAAAACTAACGTTTTCTTGAAATCACTTACAACACGTACTGTATTCCTATAAGCAAATCCTACATGTGGCTCTAACTCGTCATTCTAACTTTTCATGTACTCTAATTCACGGACTAACACTCAGTAAGGCTATTCCGCTTCGGCAGCTTCTGAAACCGGCTAGGTCTCCACTGATAGGTAATCGCATTTACAGAAAACAAAGAGGTAGAAAAATAAGCAGTAGAATGATAAACTAAGTACTTATTAGTTAGAAATAAAAATCCGAAAATAATAATATAAAAAAAATTTCACCATATACCTTACAAATACTTTGAATGTGTTGCAAAAACTATATAAATTTATAACAATAATTCTTTTTTTTTTCACAGAATTAAAGTAAATTTTAATAAGCAAAACTTTATTAAGAGTAACCGTTTTTATGTCTTTCAGTGATAAATTTATGAACCCATTAGGGAAAAGTATTTTTAAAAAATCGTTGTCAGTTTTAAAAGGCAAATCCATCTTCATGGAGAAACATAGCAAAGGAATCACGTTGAACGTACGTTGAACTTATAAAGTGCCATTTTCCCAGAGGTGTCTTAAAATGAAGTTAGATAGAAATTCAGGTGGTTTTATTCCATAAAAACGCGACAAGTAAAGAATCATTCTAAACAAGACTGGATTGCGATTTATATCACCCCAAGTTCTTTGAAAGACGCACTCTCTAACTGCAACTGTCCATTTGATCGACCGCAGATCGTTCCAAAAACATTTCAATAAATAAGATCGTCTGCTGACACCGAACACGGAACAGCCATCAGCAAAATGACCGTTCCCACCCCAAACTGGCCAATAAAAATGGGCGGGGAGGGTTGAATTCGAATTTCGAGGTACTGACAAATGACTTCTTCGGTTGCTCCTATCGCCTGTTTCATGCGGAAGTGAAGTCTAGAATCCAATAAATTATGTCTGGGTGCGATACAATTCAATTGACGTCGGCCGAGTGAAATACGGGCTGCGAAGGGACCATAAAGAAGCACTGGGGACCTCTTCAGTGTAGACTGTTTAGTTTCTCCCCTACTAAAGACAAGTTATCGAAAACCTGCAAGTCCTCTTTTAACAATTTTCCATTAGAATATCTTTTAGAGTAAAAGCAAAATGTACTTATTCCAATCCTCTTATTCCAATAGGTACCGAATGTCTGCCAGCAATGGAATGACGAATCGAAAATGGAGATGAAATAAGAATCCTGTATAGACGTTTAGACCGTTTCTTTACCAAGATTAACTAGCCCTTTCATAATAATATGCTTTATACTTTATTTAGCTAAAACTAATAACTCTTGCGTTAACCTACATTTCTACCTTTACACAACAACTTTTCCATATTTTTTTCCTAACGCTGCAGGTAGTTATCATTTTGACATTCGTCCATTCCATGCTACGAATTGTTTGGCTACTCTATTATGGGAGTACCGTATAGGGGAACCAACATTACTCCCTGTGAGGCGACTGAACAAGAACATCCATGTCTTAGTTGGGATTTAAACTCGAGCTGACTCCGTGGAAACGCACGAAACGAACCATTATACGATGTGAACGGCCAAATCAGAAAACCGTTTATGAGACACTTTAAGACCATTTATGAGACACTAGATGAATACCCGTACTTCGCTACGGAGTACATTCAAATTCAATACAACGGTCAATGTATGCAATTAATGCCAAAAAGAGAAATATATATATATATATATATATATATATATATATATATATATATATATATATATATATATATATATATATATATATATATATATATATATATATATATATATATATATATATATATATATATATATATACAACGAAGAAATACAACGATCAATGTAGGCAATTGGTGTAAAAAAACAAAAAATATATTTATAAAAAAATCGTAACGGATATATTTATAGACAAAATAATGTAAAAGAAAATATTCAAACTAAATCTAATAGAACATACTAAAGAATATAATACAGTTAATATAGTACAGTTTGAGGAACATATATTTTACTTTATTTTAATATTTTTTTTGGATAATGTCCAATCGTCTGCCGCATTAGCAAGAAAAAAAAACATTTTTTTTGTCTATTTCGTTATTATGCACGTGGCGCAAAATTAGTTTAAAGTATCATAAAAAGAAAAGAAACCACGTGATCAGTATTTAATAAATTAAATTCTTAAAATTAATCTTTAAAAATTCACCATACAACAGAAAATGGCGGTAAAGATACGAAAAAGATTTCATTTTAAAAGAATTTTTATGATCTTTCTCGTGATATAAATTTTATAAGCCTCAGAATATTATTTTAAATGAAAACTTGAAAAAAGTTACAAAAACAGCTTAAGAATTTAATTTTAAAAAATCTAAGAATTTTTCAAAAATCTTTCTTAGTGCACCCCTACACTATAAGAAGAATCGCAATGCGAAATTTCAGCCCTTTAGGTCCAGCGGTTATATGTCATTCAGAACTGTTATATATATATAGATTACTGGTTTGCAATCTGCTAAGGTTGTTTTTTCAGAAATCCACCAATATGACAAAGATGTACATGGCGCGTCTCCATCTGTATCACTTATACGCATATGAATCCCGATAAGAAGGATTGCACGATACCTTGTAATCCAACCTCTGCCATTTTCCAAAATCATTTTATTTTCCATCTAATACAAGGCAAGGGATCCATGTCGTTTTTGCTCACATTGTTTTTGTTCATGTTGGAACCGTTCACACTACTAAAACTTACAGTTCCATTATTTTTGTTGTTGTAGTTGTTTCGACCAAAGACCTCAACCAAATGGATCTTGACCATGTAGCATCAGCATATCCATATGTGAATACGGATACGACTGATACGATAAAGAGCATCGTTCCCACTTACGCCCGATTCAGGACGCATATCTTGATTCATATGTGCATAGATTATACTAATGGAGTCTCACCGCAAGGCGACAGTAAATTTTCAAAATTCTGCTTCAGTTTGCTTTTCTTTAAAATAAAGAAAACGGTTCACATATTTACCTATATTTTGAAGCAAAAATGATTTCACTGATAACTTCATGAAATCATTGATGTAGGTTCCGGTCGTACAAAATGATACTACGAGGGTAGGCTGAAAAGTAATGCACACAGGCTTGTAGAGCGCGAACAAAAAGAAATAGCGAGATCGGGCAAAAAGAACATTAAAGTACAATTCTTAGGCTTCAAAATCATATATTTATTTTTCAACATAGTCACCGTTAAGGCTAACACATTTCTCCCAACGTGTAACAAGTTTTCTCATTCCGTCACTGAAAAATTCTTCCGACTTTTCTCGAATCCACGACTTGACAGCTGCCTTCACCACATCGTCCGAGGTGTAATGATTACCCTTTAGGTCTCTCTTGAGTAGAGGAAAATAAATAAAAATTGCAAGGCGCAAGATCGGGGGAATAAGGAGGGTGTGGAATCGGTTCAAACTTCAGGTTTCGCAGAACCTCTCCAGTCCGACGCTGTTCTCGCCTGTGAGACGGCGTGGTACCCATCGAGCACAGATTTTACGGTATCCCAATCGTTCTATAATGAAGCACACACATTCCTTGGATACTCCATTATGGTTTGCGATACGCTTTTGAGTGATTTGCCGGTCATTTTGAATCAAATCGCCGACGAGTTTGCGATGTTCATCGTCTGTGGCAGTGATCGGACGTCCGTTGCGTGTTTCATCAACAATTATGGCTTTTCCAGGCTCGAAACCACGAAATTTTATTACCCATCGATTTACAGAACCCCTATCAACAGCATCGTCACCTTAAACAGCCTTTAAACGACGATGAATCTCAGTAGGACTCACTTTTTCAGCTGTTAAAAATTCGATAACAGCGCGCTGTATAACTCGCCGTTGACATAGCACTAGAACACGTCTCCATACTACCGCTTTTCAAAATACACAGGATGAACACAACGATTTCAAACCTGCGCATGCGTATTGAGGAGGGATGGAACTTCCAAATGCCACTTGGCGCTGTTTTGAAGGTAATTTCGTTCGCGCTCTAAAAGCATGTGTGCATTACTTTTCAGCTCACCTACGTGTAAAGATTTAGTAAAATGCCCATTATCGTATTACATGTTCATATTCACGACTTTTTTCGTCTTTTGTTACTATATCAACAAAGTTCCCAGGGTTCTTAAAAACTCTAAAAAATCCTTAACATTGATTTTGTCCTTGAAATTCCTAGTTTTTAACAAAAAATTCCAACTTCCAATTTCCAAAACTGCCAGCAAGGAAAATTCCCTGCTTTTACGACGAGCCAAGATGCTTGTCCAGGTTTTAATTTCCCTAATTTCTATCAGAATTTTGTTCACGTAACTTTATAACCGTCAACAATTATTTTACGAGTGAAATTTAAAGTTTTTTACTTTACGAGTAAATTTAAAATTTGATTTTTCTAAATGCAAAGTTTCACACCCGATGAATTTCAGGTCTTAAATCAGACGAACGAAATTAATCCCTGTTTGAAAAAAGAATAATGAGCAGTCCAAACCAATTGAGTCGGTAGTGGTTAAGCAGAGTTTTTCGGGCTCTAAATTATTCTTGCAGGTGCTGAAATTCCTTGTTTTTGTCTCGTTTTGACAATTTTCGGTTGCTATTTTGACGTCAGTTTACCTTCTTACTATGTGGTACTCGTTAAAAATCTGCTCACGTATATATATATATATATATATATATATATATATATATATATATATATATATATATTTATTTATTTATTTATTTATTTATTTATTTATTTATTTATTTATTTATTTATCTAATATATATACTTGCTGTTAATTAATTTATTCCTAATTTGTTGTTTTATCGTTGCCATGTGACACGCCCAAAGATTTTTATTTTGATCTTTTATCAAAAATTTTAATTTTTCCTGCTATTCAGATTTCTAATTATTTCCCATTTTGTAAAGAAACAGAAGGCATTCGAAATTTTGTTTTAGTTTATTTTTCTCTTTATTAAAAGTTAGCATACCAATATCATGCTATTGCACAAATTCTTTGATAAAGATGAAGTAGACAGTATGAATAATCATTCAAGAAATAATCATTTGTTCGAATTCTGCATAATAATAGAATGAAAGTAATCAATTAAAAATATAAATTATGCTTTTTCACATGCTGTCGATATGTTAGCTATTTTAAACAATACTGTCGATGAATATAAAAACATATTAAAATTTTGAAGCCAAAGCATTATAACTTTGCTTTAAATAATCACACTTTTCAAATAAGATTTATGAAAAAATTTTAAAATTATGAAATTTCAACCCCAATAACTTTTAATGTCAAAAACATTTTTTTTTTAAATTATCACGGAACTTTGAGCTCTCTTTTATTTGTGTTGAACTTCCTTGTTTTCTTTCTTACTCCTAAGTTCTGGATTCTAAGCTTTCTGGGTTTCCCTCACTTCAAAAATTTTCTGTACTGGGGCAAAAAATATTATTAGGGACTTATATTTAATTGCATATTTCTACATTTCCTTCAATTATTCTATAGCACATTCCATTCCATTATACATTGGCAATTATTATTTTCCAGCTGTGTTATATCTTCAGCTAATTTTTCTAGTTCGTCTTTATTTTCTTTTAATGAACTACTTAGACGTTAGCGCATATAATTCAAGGTAAAAGTTTCTCTCCTTTAAGTATTGCGGCAATAAAAAAATAGAACAAAAACATTTAATTTTAACAGTCCATAAAACAAAGTACTGTATCTAAATTTCAGTCGCAAATTTATTGTCAGATATTCTGAAATTTTGTATAGCATCTATTTTTCAGTTGCAACATAAAAAGCTTTGCAGAAAGGGAGTCCTTAAATTTTGACTTCATTTTTTCTCCAAAGACTATATAGTACATCCTCAGTGAAAAATACGAAATTACAACTTTTTCTCAATTCATTATTCATATATTCGCATATCTTTTAAACATATATTTTAGTTTTATTCTAAGCTCTGCATTGTTTTCGTATTTGTTCAAGTAAAACGAGAAATGATAGCGAATGGATAAAAAGCTCGTTTAAAATATTTATGACTTCAGAAACGTAAATTGTAAGGATTTCAGTAATGAGCTGTTTATAGTCTTTTTTTTTAGACAATCTTAAATAACAAAATAATGAGAATGTTTTTTTCAACCGCTACCGCTATTAAGTATAAAAATCTATCTTTGCTCTGTTTTTTTAACCCTAAAGTTGCTCATGACTTTCAGATCTATATTTTAAATAGATTGCAATTTTTGATTAATATTTCAATATGTTGGTGTTGTCTTCCAATGCAGGGTGCACTTATCATTGAAGACATTCGCACATAAACTGTAAAAATCGTTGGTTGCTTTCAATGGGGAATTGCATAGGAACAAACTCCAGCCCCCGATGCAATCTCAGTTTTGACCGAGCACCTCCCGGGGTGATCTGGGAGGGAACGTAACTTCTCCCACGCTCTCTGACCTCTTAAAAGGGCCTTTTCGGGCTACAGATTTAACGTGTCCATATCCTGCCTAGACACGAAAGTATTTGATGGCGTTCGTCGGGATTAAGACTTAAAACTCCCGGTCTCGATCCCAACGCGCTACCATTAGGCTACCTCAGGCTACCCCGATATTGCAGTATAAATCCATTGTATCATATGTATGTGTCTCACACGAATGTTGTAAATTCGCAGCTAGGTCCTGTTCTGACAGCACTTTCAGATCCTTCCAGTTGTGTCCTCTTTAACGTCATACAATCTTTGCACTTCCACAGAGTATCAAATGCATACATAACATTATTATTCAATCTATGTTGATGACTAATTAAACATAATTGCCTAATCCAAAGTCTTCAGCGGGCCAGTGATCTAAACATCCCTGGTTCGATGCTCGTCGCTGTACCACCGTGTTCACTAGTGATGGCCAGGGCACGTAAAATAGGGTGTGGTTGCAATGTCCTCCAAGTTCTCAAATTTACCTCTGGAGGTGTAGGGTCAAGTATTCCGGTCTCGTCACTTGACTCGGTTCAAAATTATGGGACCGGTCATTTAGCCAAGTCGGACTCCGACCCTTGTGGTGCTAATTCAAAAACAGGAGCCGCACCTTCATCGCCCATAGCATTCGGGACTTGATCTGATGTTGCCGTCGGTCAAGTGGCATAAACAACAACAACAACACATTTCTATCGTAAAACCCTAACTCGTTTTTAAGTTTATTTGTGATGCCTGGTATCGGGCAGTCTTGTATTTGGAAACCATAAAATAAATAACAAAAAGAAGTAACAAGCATTTGATACAGACTAAATAGATGTGAAATGTTAAGTAAAATATCTTTGTTCACTAAACATTTTAACCTTGAATAATTACGTTAATTTGGAAAACCTTAAAAAATTCATAATTGTAAAATTACGCAAATTCAATTCTCTCGTTCTCGTAGTAATTTCCTGGCTGGGAATGGCAAATTTGTATTTGTTAACCATTAAATACACAACAAAGTAAACATTTATAGCAGCAATAATTTGCTTCTCACTGAACGAGTGTAAAAATGTAACTAAAACAACTTTCGCTGTTTATAGTAAAAAATAGCTGTACAATGAAATCTCAGCTATCTACGGAGAAATAACATTAGCATCACACAAGAAAAGATTATAAATTAAATAAATAATGTGTGAATGAGTGTAAACATGACTCCTATGTAAAAGAATGCAGCATTAATTTTTGCGAATGAAAAACAGGAATTCACAGTAAGTTTTATTATTGTTTTAACCTTTTTAAAATCACGGCACGTAGTTCATTTAAAACCTCTCAATAATTCATTTTATAAACAGCATGCAGATAATTTTTGGATTACCCGAGTTTATTGAATTTCCATTAACATTGCCGCAGTTAATAAACATGCTAAATTGGAAATTAAGTGTATTACTTTTGGAATATTGAGACTTATTAAATGGGATAATACAAATTTTATGTACGAAAGTAAAATTACTCCACGCTAAACGGAATTATGCTCTTTGTAAAATTCCTCCTCTTTGGAATTCATGATACTATAACTCCGATTGAGTGGCCCACATGCATAGTAGTTAGCGTCGTGAGCTTCCATGCAGTGGATTTGGGTTCAAATCCAGAATTAGAGCCTGTTTCCATAGAATCCGTCAGCGTCAGCCTTACTCGTATTGACATATTTTAAACCAATCACAGACCTTAAAAATTTCTTTGCTAATGGTTTTTAAGTTTGTAATTGGTTAAATCAGCGTTTCTTAAACTGTGGATCACGACCCTGAATGAGTCGTAAAGGGAAATTTTGGGGTCGGGAAAATTTAATTCTGATATAATGTCAAATGTTGCACCAAGGTTTAATTTGTTATGCAGCAAAAAACAACCACATCCGTCTCATTAAAACTAGATTTTCTTTCATTAATTTTTGTATACTTGAAACATGTATCAAAATTACTATATTTCATATGTATATTTTTTTACCAAAGAAATAAATTATCTATGAGAAAATATTTATCTTTATATGCTTATTTACTGGGGTCGCGAAAGAATCTCGATTATACAAAGGGGTCATGAATGAAAAAAGTTTAAGAAGCTCTGGGTTAAATATATTTCAATACGAGTAACGTTAACGCAAACGGATTCTATGTGAACAGACCCTAAGGCTTGGTCGTTACCCTGTCGTCCCCTCATAGGGAGCAATGCTGTCTCAACTAAATGGTACTCCCATAATAAAGTAGCCAGCAAGACTTCCCGATGAATAACAAAAGGCGAATGCCTCATGACAAGTGTCTCCGTATTAGAACAAACAAACGAGAAAACAAAAAACAACAACAACTGGTGTCCAAGATGGAATCTCATCTATTTTCAAAATTGACGTCTCGTCGTATAGGAGGATTCACTCACATCCAGTATTATTCTTACATCAAACTAATATACTTGGATATACAAGTAATTAACTATTTTGGCTGCGAGCAATCTGAGCCACTGGATGAGATTTGAATGAACTTAGATAGAAATGTAAAAATTCACCCGAAACGAAAATTAAATAAATATATAAAAAATGGAAGTTCCCTATTTACCAGAATTTAATTATGTATAGGACAAAAAGTTGAGATGATTGAATAGATATCTTCCCTTCCTTCTCGCTCCCGTCAAAATTACGGCTTGAGGTTTCGCCTTCTATTTCTCGTGCCCGTAATATTTCCGGGCTGGAGTGTTTAAAAGTAACGCACGAGAAATATTAAAACAATCCATTTCATTTACCCTGAAATTTTTTTGTTTCTTATTTTACATACCAGATGGCAGCACCAGAATATTTATAATGTAATTGGGGATGGTTTTTTAAAAACTAGATGGGGCAGATCAAGAAATAAATGGAATCCTCCGGAAAAAATAGGCACTTTTTATTACCGTTTTTTTTTAAATAATGCGATCGTTAAGGGATTAAACAGTCGATTGGTGACTTCAAGTAATAAACGAGACTTTCTCTTTTTTTTCACTTAATTCTGCCTCAATTCTTTATTCTTATTTCTCCCAAGTAGTGCATATGCTGATTTTGCCATCGTCTGTTCCAATACAGTTCAAAATACTTCCCAATACCCTACTGAGCAGAATTCTGAGGCCTGTGCTCTATTTAATGTTCTCGCCAGCTACTAATTGGTACAATTAATAGACACTTCTGTCACTGATATCGTTTTTAATTTGAGTAGTCTATTACCAGAGGGTTCAGAATATCACCATAAATCTAAAATTATTCTCCTCATTCTGCTACCTCCGACGTAGCTAATCACTTTATTGAGCTGAAGAGTGCCATAAGAGGACGAAACCTGACCACAGCTGAACTAAATGAGGATCTTAATATTATTTCACGTTTCTAAAGAATGATTTTAATACCTCTTAATTTTATTTGTGAAACTCTATTTCAAAGAGGATTCGCATAAAAAAATTAGCACTCACTAAGAAAGTAAAACAGTTCAACTTATAGAATTATCTCTAGGAATTCACTTCGTTCACCCAGTCCAATATTAGAGGCCAAGAGAAGAGCAAAATTAGTTCGAAACGACTTACGAAAGTTCTAAAAATGTAAACTTTTAACATTTACATAAGAGCTGGATTAAACATGGCCACAGATTTTGCTTAAAGAGGCTTGTAGTCTAACAGGGATATATCAAAGTTACATTAAAATTTATTACTTAAAGTCTTTAGTGAATGTATTTAAAGTCTTTATCGTAACTTGATATCGTGTACTATTTGTGATAGAATCAAAAACAAACTTTAGATTGTTCCATTTCTGAAAAACTAAACTGATTACAAAAAAGTTAGTGCTACTTTTGCCAAGTGCTAATAGAACCATAGTCAATAATTTTGGTTCAATATTTTCTTTCGAATAATTTAGACACCATAAAGAAAAAACTGTTTTGGTTCGATAGTTGAATTGGACTGAAGCCACGTTTGATTGCTATATATTACCTATATATCACGGCATTGGTTGGACAGGACCCAAATATAAAACCTACCGTTGAAAGGTTGCTTTCAATACACCCATTTTAATATCATGCGCCATTTGTCTTGAAATTTGAAAAGTAGATTTTTACGAAAGAATTTTTCAAACTTTGTCAAGCTCTTTGTTCTCATCCTGGCCAATAAAATCTCAGCACCAAGCTCTTTTTCTTGAGGCATAAAAGAAAACAAATCCCTGCGACACTTTTACGACGCTCGTAAAAGTCACCACAAAAAGTGATAAAAGACAAAACCGCGGGAAAAAATACGGGGAGGGAAATAAGCCAAGTTTGTGAAATGTCCCATAAACAAAGTTTTCTGAAATCTGAATTTAACCGAGTGAATTTTTAACTATAAAAATGGTAATTCAACTAAGATATTTTTTTTTGTTGGTTTGCTTTCTGTGGAATTCACACTTATTTCAACGGTAAGATAATGCAAAAGGGGAATTTATTACCGGGTATATAAATCATGAATTTATAACATGAATGGATAACACTTCTCGGAGAGCACTATCTGGTGAAACATGCACCGTATATAAATGACTTATTAGTATAACCTTCGGAGATAGATTCAACAAATACGAGCCAGAAAATGTTTAGTCCATAAAAGAAGAGTGTACTTCAGTGGCTGGATTTTCTGCTTGTATTTGCTAAAGATAGAAAACTGAAATGCAGAAGGAAATGCACTTCTTTGTATTCAGGGGAATTCAAAGTGCGGTCAGAAATTCTCTGTGGGCTAATCTGTTTGTCAAACAGGGGATTTCTGCACCCCTTCCACTTGAAACTTCGTTATTGGAGACTACAGATACTCGGATTTTTTTTTTTTTGTGTGTGTGTGTGTGTATATGTAGGATGAGCCAAAGTTGGTAAAAACTTTAAAAATTCATAAAAAAGGAAGAAATTATGAGGAAGTGCAGTTTGCAAGAAAGAACTCACAAGGAAGTCGGAATTTTTTTTAGCACCAAAATAAAAATTAGAAAAAGTCACTGCTAGAGTCACTGGTCTCGCTTTCCAAGCACTGCTACTCCCCGTGGACGATTCCGCCACCATATTATTCATAACGGTTTCCACCGCAGTAATGCGGCCCTCCGCCAACGATGGTCTTCCACTTCGTCACCGATCCTCCAAATCCTCGTGTATCAAGGTCTTTTATTGCAAGATTGATTTGCATAATTCTGCTGAATCTCTAGCATGTCAAAGCCATCTACCGATGACTTTTTTTAACTTTTTAACATTTTAACTTTTTTTAACTTTTTAAATTTTTTTTAAACTTTTTAAACTTTTTTGGCTGCTAAAAATATCAGACTTCCTTGTGAGCCCTGTCTTGGAAACCGCTCTTCTTTATAATGATTTCTTCCTTTTTTATGAATTTGATACAATTCATAAAACTTCATATACAATTATGAAGTTTTTACGAACTTTTGGCTCACCCTATATATATATATATATGTGTGTGTGTGTGTGTGTGTGTGTCTGTGTCTGTATTTATTGTGCTTTATATAATGCATAAAAACTTCCGAAATTCAAGTCTTCAATATGAATCAAGTAAAATGATTCATATATCTTTAGTTTCAACAGATCGAAACTTGACTTGATGTCTTAGCTGATTCGTTGATCGTATGTTTGGGGCTCGATTTTTTTTTCAAACATTAACAGAAATTCTTTAATTATGCAAAATATAAGGTGGTTTTCGTTAAAGAAAATCCTCAAAAATAGCAGGGCTTTAAAAATATTCCTAAAACCCGAACTATGCTCTTGTTATTTTCACGGAAACTGCATCAAATAGAGCAAAAGAATAAAAGATGCTGCTTCCCTTCTTCTAATTTAATTCGATAAAGTTGCATTAAGCTCCATTAAGGTTCGCATTTGGCAATTTTACGTTCTGCAGAATCCTCTAATGCGTTAAATCCTGTAATTTCAAACAGCAATAAATTTTAACAAGATAGAGTAAAAAAGGGGAAAAAAAGAATAAAATGAATGAAATTCTAGCAAAACCTCACAATCTCTTTTTGTTAAACTTTATAAAAGTTGATAATTTTTTATTTGTTTGAAAATTTTACTCTGAAAATTGATTTTCGAATGAAGAATATTCTTACTTTTTAAATTCCACTTTCGCTGGTGGTCTCCGAGGGCTATTTTCTATTTCCCTAGAGTGGTGTCACAGCTAATTAAAGAAAAAAAAACAACTAATAGAAATTAGTAGTTTAGATCTCAATTTGAAAAAAAGGAAGAATCTATTAGAATAGTTAATTTACATCAAACAACAATCTAGTAAAAGTTTATATAAGCCATTGGAAAAAAAATAGCATTCCTTCACATCTAGTTAGGAATAGAAGAAGAGTTAAACAAAATTAAGCAAAGAATGTCACAAAGGGTAAGTTCAAATTGATTCTGAAAAGGAAAAACCATGTTTCGGAAAATAATGGTCATCCTACAAATTTTGAAAAGAGGTGGAAATCTTTAATTTGATTGAACAGTTACATTCCAAGAGTATTCTTCCTTATATTACTAAAGTGTAATTTTTGTCTAATGCTGAGGCATTTGTCGTAAGACATTCGCCTTCTGTTATTCACCACTAGCTTGCTAGCCACTTTATTATGGGAGCACTATTTAGGTGAGCCAGCATTGCTCCCTATGAGGGGGCAACACGGTAACAACCAAGCCTTATTCAGGATTTGAACCCAAGTCCTCTACGTGGAAGCTCAAGACGTTATCCACTATATAAAAAAAAGGGTGAGGATCCAAAGGGGATTTCGAATGCTGTGAATGTCTCGTAGATGTGTTCAAATCAGTTAGTCATATAAATACAGGTAACCCTTCTATAACACGGTAGATAGGTTCCTAGAAAATGCCGTGTTGTGTGAAACCGTGTTATATGAGATCTAGAGTCAGTACAAAAAAGGGGGGTTACGTTCCGAAAACTTATTAAAAACAAACTTTTTTTAAAAAATTCCACATAAGCAACTTAATTTTTATTAAAAATATAATTGTATGTATAACACAAAACGAAAAGAAGCAAAAAATTTTATTTTCATTTAATGCGACCTTAATTTAATAAATGTCTTCCTTATCACTGCTCAGTACAATCAACGAGAACCTTTTTTCGGTTGTACGATATCACTTTCACTTTCAGAACCTTTTCCGCCATTTAGATTTTTTGCACCTTCTGTCTTCTTCAAAAAATCTGTAATTTTGGTTTGTTTCGTGGTTCTTACAAGGTCATTGTAGATTTCACGGTATAGAGATAGACAATTTTGCAGCTCCCATTTGAATTTTCGGCTTCTTTCATCGGAAGGGTCGGCATTCAAGAAAAATGATTCAAGAATTTCAGCTAAGCTTAGGCCTTCTTGCAATTTTATAGAGTTATAAATGAATAAATTATAATTTGATTATACATTTTCATGTAAAGCCACTATAGTTTATTATTTCTTCCCGTCATTATTTTAAGGTAATTTAGTTTTTAAATGTGTACAACAAAAATCATCTTATCTAGTGCTGTAGAAGTACAGTGCTGTAAAAAGGTTTTCGCAATTTTTTTATCGTTTTAGAGCGAAACCGAGTTACGGGTTGCAGTGTTATACGAGGGTTCCCGCAATCAATCCTTTCGTGTTAGAGCGAAACCGTGTTGTAAGATGCCGTGTTGTAGGAGGGCTACCTGAACTCCAAATTTGTCTTTTTAAACTTTAATATTCGCAGGTGCCCCATCAATGAATTTAATCCAGGTGGGGTATCTTTCAACCCAAGCAGAACATGAGTAGGTATCTTTCAACCAAAACAGAACATGAGTAGGTATCTTTCAACCTAACAGAGCATGGTGGTTCACACTTTCGATTTCTAAGAACACACTAAGTACGCATAAAAAGTAACAAAATTAATTGTTGATACAGCGCCCTCTACCGGCGAGCCAATGAGGAGGTTGCGGTTATTCAACACTATACAATGTGGGCTGTTTAAAGTGTAAATTTTTCTCTGATATTTTCATGAATGAAATGCACATATTTAGTCAAAATATCACACTAAATATACGTAGAAGTGTAATAGCGCTATTTTTTCTTCTATAATCAGTTAATAAGGTTATATTCATGAAAGACACCAGTTTCCGTTCATATATGGGAGACATTTTAAATTATTTAAAGGGAGAGAGACCTGAAAGGAGCAACTGATGTATGTAAAAATGATTCCACTAGTTTTTAACAACATATCTCGGGGAAATACTCTCGCGTAAAGTTCACTTATAAGTTTGAAATCATGTACTTTAGAATATCTCTACCCTTTTCACAAAAACAAACTGCGATGTAGCGAAAGAGAAATATCCGTATGTCTTATAAAGATTAAGGGAATAAGTATCATATCCATACCCGAAAATGTTCATTCTTTAATGATCTAGGTTCACTGTTGATATATATCACAACAAAGACTATTGTTTTTTAAATTAGTTCATTCAAATATAAGATAAATCATTTTTAATATTTTCCTTTTCTCTGTTGAACACAAGTCTCCCAATAATTAAGTATCGCAAAATAATACATCAAACTGCTGAAAACCACAGCATGCAAGAAAATATTAATACATTAATAATTTGATAATGTCAGTAAAATATCTGATGAGGTTCACCTCTGATGAAGTACCATCTCTAACATAGCATGAAATTTTAGAATTCAGGAGTGATAGTTTTTTGGAAAATGTTGTCCCCAATCCACTATTAAATAGCCTGGCATCTTCCTCTAGGAGTTGAGCACGAGTTTCAAGTGATTTTAAGGTCAATTCCAAACGGCGTTTTAAACGGCTTATCAGCAGTTTTCTCCAATTTGTGACTTTATCCTTAGGTTGATCTCAAACAATTACCTAAATCTGGCTCTTTAACTTTGTTATCTCACCCGAAAACTCGGAAAATTTGTTGTAGTTTATTTCAACGCAGTTTAAATTTTTTTATGTGGGAACATTATTTTAGGTTTTAAAAATTTTTCGTCAAAATAAATAGACTTTTAAGCCTTTTGTAATTTGTTTCATTTTTAAAGAATTTTTACTTTTGAAGAGAGTGTTATTCCCTTCTTAATTATTGGTATTTTTCCTTTTAGAAATTTAAACAGATACCATTACATCAGAAATAATGCAACCACATCATGTAGAACAATCATAAATCACCAAGTTTCAATGCTATATAACAGCTGTGATAATCAGTCAGTAGGCTTTATGCGCATATGAGTTATATATATATATATATATATATATTTGTGTGTGTGTGTGTGTGTGTTTAAATATATTTATATATATAAATATATATGTATATATATATATATATATATATATATATATATATATATATATATATATATATATATATATATATGTATATATATATATATATATATATGTTTGTATAATATTGTTAATCTTGACTACCGCAATAAAAGCTGTTAATCCTCAAGAGCTCGATAGGTCAAAACCTCTTTGCAATAGCATTAGCCTCATGAGATTCCCTTCGTTCTGATAGATCAAAACAAATATTAACGTAATACCTTTTAGGTGATGAGGATATAGGTTGTTGATCCTCTTCTGCCGATCAATGACTGCGATGGAGTTTGAGTTAACGTCGCAAAATAATGCGATCATCAAATATATTAGCTAGTTTTCTTGTAGAGTAAATTAGGGATATTTCCTTCCACGATAGCTGATATCGTTTCATCAGTTTAACATTGCAGTAAAACTTGTATTCATCTGTAAACTTATTTCTAGCGTATATGAAATGTATTGTCTAATAAATCTAAACTATATTGCTCAAACACATTCAAGAAATAATTAAGGCATAATTTTTTAAATGTGTTTTATGTGTTAACGCCAGCAATCTTTTACGTTGGAGTTAGTCAATATGTAATCGTGTTAATTGGGAATTAATCACCAGTTATTACAGATTATAAATAAATATAAAGGTACATATTTATTCTTAATAAAAGTAAGCTATTTCAATTTTACAAAGAAAAAACTTTAGACAGCGGGATGGGACACTTAAGGATATATTTCCATCTAAAGATCCATTTTATTGAATTATGCATAACAGTAACTTCGTAGAGATTAAGAATAGCTCGAAAGTATTTGCTGGTCCAGGATCGCAGTATGTTTAACTTCAGAAAAATCCATACAAGTAAGCACCGGAAAAAATATTTTGCCTCTTATCTGCGAGATGAGATGTACGGAGCCGTTTCCTTGAAAGTGATGCCCCGACGTACAGATGAATGAAATACGGCGGTCATCAAACTCGCTTTATCACAGCAAATTAAATCACGGCATTAGGCACCTTCCTTTACAGAGCTAAGCGATGGTTTTGCCGCGTATTTACGACTTCGGGAAATGACAGCAGCTATAGAAGGGAGGTAGGTGCTGGCATTGGTAAACCGACGGCACACATATATGTCATAAAACTTACTGCCTTAGTTGGATGAAAAATTATGACTTCTGGTTACCGAAATACCCTCTAAACTTATGAAATGGCTTACAAAATCCCTGAGTGGGACATTACTGTCCCCGCACAGGTATTAATGTTGTAAAAAGCAACAAAAAGTAAAAAAAAAGCTTAAGATCGTTATGAAGAATCATAATAGTAGTCCCTGCGAGTCAAGGCGTTTTAATGTACATTGTAACAACCATCTGCCAGGAATGACGATCGGACTTACGTCTCCAAAGCCTTATGGCTGGAATTCCACGGACTGGACAACTCCGTGAATATGGAGAGGTGAATATTTCCGAATCTTTTTGTGGATAGTAGCAGACTGCTGAGGTCTAAAGATATTTTATTTATTTATTCTCAACAATGTTGATTTTTTTTCAATAGTGAAATTTTGTCATCCGAATGAGTAACAGTCTATAATAATTTTTTCCAAACATAGGCCTCCGGTATAATGTCACCTTCCAGGGGCTAGGATTGAAATCTCGTCTTTAAAACTCGAGGTCGTTATTCTACAACCTGAATTACTACCGGGATATGAGATAGTGTTATTTCCGATGACTTTTCTTTCCAAACTATTCTTCCATACATTTTTTGACTCGATGATATGGAAACACTTATCCCTTTTGTAAAAAATATAAATATTTTTTAAACCACAGTAGAAAGTAGTACATGAGCAACATGGGTGCGGTGTCCCAGTTGGCAAGAGCAACGAGCCAGTGATCTGAACGTCCCTGGTTCGATGCTCGCCGCTGCAAATCCACCACCGTGTTCAGTAATAGTGGCCGGGGCACGTAAAATAGGTCGTGGCTGCAATGTCCTCCAAGTTCACAAATTTACCTCTGAAGGTGCGGGGTCAAGTGTTCCAGTCTCGCCACTTGACTCGGTTCAAAATTTCGGGACCGGTCATTCAGTTAAGTCGAACTCCGACCCTTTTGGTGCTAATTCAAAACAGGAGTCGCCCCTTTCTGCTCAATAGCCTATTAGGACCGGGTGAATGGAACCTCAAACCAGGGGACATTAGCAACAACAACATGAGCAACATTGGTAATATCACTGAACATTCATATTCCCCTTCACATGGCTTATATTTACAATGCTCACGATAGAGTGATCTAGTGTGGGTTAGGGCCCTCATATAGTGGCAAAAAAAAAGTATGACAAAAAGGATAATTTCAAAATTGTGTTTTCCTTTACAACTACTTTCTCTGTTGTTACAACTCTTTCATTTACAACTATCTCTCTGTCTCTTCCATAAATGATACAAATGGAAATAATGCAAGTGTTGAAAATAAAGCAAGTAATCCTTCTCTCCATATAATCTGATTTGATTACTATCTATCATTGCTTAAAGTAATTTAAATCAAGAGTGGATTAATGTACTTTAAGACTTCTGTAGTCAAGCATTTGCTACTATTTCCGTTTGATATCGACGTAGAAAATATTGCATGCACTTAAAAAAACTACTAATGTTTAAAGTATTAAATATTTTTCAGCATTTTCAGTTAGGTCTACCATGTTTTCAAATCACAAATACAACCCTAAGCCAAAACTTTCAGTGCATGTTTTCAAAGGCTAATTAGTAAACATTATGGTCATCACTTTACTTATAAAACTTATATAAGGATCATAATCCCAACTACCTTAATTTTCTGCCTTTAATTAAAAACAGCAAATTTGTTTATTTGAAAAAAAATTTCCTGTAAATGTTTCGTTCTAGTTTTATCCCAAACATCCATAGACGCCTTAAGGAGTTATCAGCTGTTCAAATTCGAATTGGGAAAAACCTCTGTTAAATTACAAAAATAAGTAAATACAAAAATGAGTAAATTTTGTTTTGAGTTTCAGTCATAGCTGCAGGCACGTCTCATGATAAACTCGATATGATGACAGAGAATAAAATTGTCTCTCAAGGGGAATTGTTTTGGTTGTAACAGGACAAGGTTAATCATGTGACATATTTTCTCCATGCCTACCCATCTTGTTTGGTGCAGTAATAAAAACTTCTCTATCTGATGAACCATTTGATTCTTACGGATAAAATATTTTTAAATTTATTTTAGAAATACTAACATTTGCCTACTGCTTCGGACAAAAAGGCAGTAGATTATTCACAAGGGCCTATAATTCGTATTAATGCATTGGAAAATTATTAAAGCATAATATGAGGTTGATAGGGAGAAAATTGTGGTTTCTAATCACGATTTGTGAGACTTAAGATTAAAACAGCTGTAAGAACAACAATGAACTTTCCGGGATAATTCCCCGTATGTCCGAAATTTTGGCTTAGAGAGAGTTCATGACTACACAATTAATATTTTGAGATAAGACGTGATATTTTTCTTACAAATTTCTATGATTTCATAGTCATTTTGTAATTCATTAAACTAACTGACTAATATACATGATATATTCTATATTAATAATTCAGGCAGTTTTCTTTTATTTCATTTAAAAATCGCTTCCTTCTAGGAGAATTTAATATATTAAATGCTGATCACTTGATTTCTTTTTCTGGTACTTTAAATAAATTTATCGTCACGTGCATAACAACTAAATAGACAAAAAAAATCTTTCTTTTCTTGCTAATGCGGCAGACGATTGGACATTATCCAAAACAATATTAAAATACAGTAAAAGATATGTTCCTCAAACTGTACTATATTTACTGAACTATATTCTTTAGTATGTCCGATTAGATTTAATTTGAATATTTTCTTCTACATTATTTTGTCTATAAAAATATCCGTTACGATTTTTTTATAAATATATTTTTTTTTCGTTTTTTTACATCAATTGGATACATTGATCGTTGTATTTATTATGAATATATTTATACATATTTTTGGCAGTAATTGCATACATTGACCGTTGTATTTAATTTGAATGTATTCCGTAGCGAAGTACGGGTTCTCAGCTAGTAATCTTATAAATGTTTTTCAAACTGACAAGAGTCGTTTCTTTTATACCTTCAATGGGACATCTAATATCGTTAGAGGCCCGTAATTAAAATCTGTATATATTCTCAATTCTTCTTGAGAAGAATCTGAATTTACAGATAAATGAAATCAAAGCATCTTAAATAACATATGCATGGTTCATTCTTTGGATTGTCCAGCATTCTACAAACTTTTCACGTTAAGCACAAATTAGAGACAGCTATAATTTTATCTTGCATTTAATTGCCGAATAAACCTCTAAATTATAGACTAAATTTTCTCCGCAGTACCTGAAAAGTTTCAGATCCAGGGGTATGCTCCATGAATTTAAAATTCGGTATGCATCTTAGCATATACCGAACTTGAACAAGTTTTTAAATGGAAGTTCATTTATGGTACTTACTGATGAATTTTGATGAAATATTTGCAGTTTTGGTAATGCCAAATTTTATAATTCAACATTTTTTTGCGCATTTACGGCTATGAAACAAGGGTTTTTTTTACAAAAGAACGGGAACAACTTATAACTTTTAGTCTCTGATCATGATATTTTTCTAACCGAAAACTTAGATTTGTGTAGGAAAAGACTCAGCAAACCTGTTTATGATTTTTTTCCGGATACATCATTATTCAAGCAGTTTGTTTTTTCACTTCACAAACAACTTTTACTTGGAAAGTTCTCCCATCACCTTCCTATACGAAACCCAAAATAACATGTTCATCCATTTTAGGGCTTCTTTTATTGAAAAAAAACATTCTTCCGAACGTGACAAAGCTCTTTACTTCAAAATAATCAATATAACAACCTTGCTTTTGAACTTTATCTTTGAACTAAATCAGGGGATTCAGCAGAATGAAAATATGAACGTGATGCATAGATTAAATAAGATTTTGTCTCAGTGGATATGAAAATATATTTTTTTAAAGTTCAAAATTTTAAAAACATGGTTTTAAAGTAATTTTTTATTACTCGTAGAACAATCTTAAGGCATGGGAGTATAAAAAGAAAAAAAATTGTCTCTCGTGTTAAAATTAAATCTTTAGTATCCTCTCTAAATCCTAACTAGGCGATGAATAGCCAAATGGCTATGGCACTGGCATCCGATCCGATCATGACCCACTCTTGGCATGGATGTTTGTAACCGTTCAGAATCTACCTTAAACTGTAGTTGCCTGTCTAATTAGCCTTTTTGAAGCAAAAGTTAACCGTAACGCCCTAAACAAACCAACCAACTTCTCTAAATCAATTTAAAACGATAGATACTTGTAAGGGACAATCTACGAATGGGTATACATTTTTAAAGTGATTCAAGATTGTCACATATTAATAACATAAATCTCCTCTTACATTACTCTCATCTAAATTACATTCTCATTGATGAACTTCGTAATGATTCACAACCATAAAAAAGCAAGTAATTCTGAATTTTCTTCCCATAAAGTATTGAGCATAAAGGAGTTAAGGTCCCGGGGAAGGCTAAGCTCAGCCGTTTAAGAACAAAAATCTAAAATTGTTCTAGTTTATTAGGTACTATTAATCATTGCATACTTTAGCTTGTAACCTCTTAAAATGTAAACTGAAACAAGTATTTAAATGTTATAGCTTTAAAAACTAATTTCAAAACCCCGAGTAACCTAAAAGATTTTTTTTATATAAAAATAGATAGATATTGGCCAGGTCACCAAAATTATTAATGCATACATTCTATTTATATACATTATGCTAGGATGCATTAAGTTCCGAAAGCCTTCGCATGATGCCGCAATCTTACTCGAGAATTCAGCGAACACGCTGTAATATGTCACGGTTACTTGGCATTGATCCATTTCCCGTGTGGATACTTATCGTTTTTTTTTCATTTCAGCTCATTTCATTCGTCAGAATAACCTATTCGGGAAATAAAGCGTTAATGTATAATGGTTAACTTAAGGTATAGTGGTAAACTTTGAAGTATTACGTCTAATGTTCGGAAAGTATAAAAAGAAATAGGAAAGCTAAATGGAAGAAGAGAGATTTTATGATTTAAATTTTTTGAGATGTACCTAACATTGCCTAATACTGGGTCAAACCTTTATAACTTCGTTGGGAAACATCAGTGTATATAATTCAACTGTAAAAAACTTTTTTCTAACACCCTTCATGGTATCTACTTAACAAATTTACATTTTTTTTTCTTTCCTGATTGAATTCAAAAGTTTAAATTCTTACGCCTTGTTCACATTAGTGAGTAAGCATCAGTTTAAAGTCTGAACGGAAAAATTTTAACCCATCACAGTGTATCATTAGTAAACGGCAGAAGTCACTCACGTTCACTGTTGATAGAGGTCGCAAATACTACCGGATCTGATGAATCAGTCACAGGTCAACTCCGGATTCTTTTGGTGAAATGTCAGGCAATCGAGATACGCGCTTCTTCATCGCATGTAATGTAAACAGTCATTTCTTCTCCCTTCCATTTAACTCGGACAAAATTTCGTGCATAACTATGCCAGTTTTGCACAAAAGCGAATAAGGCCAAATTGTTAAAACACCAGTCTCTGAAAAATGCTTAGAACAATATGATTTAATCAATTCTCTTATTAAATCCCCATCGCGCAATTAAGAGAAGACATTGCTACTGTAAATTCAAAACTCATGTAATTCTTAATAGATGCGCCAAATTTAATAAATAAAACTGTTTTTTTCTAATTCTTGACTTACGTTATAGAATATTGATGAATTTTATAAATATTAATTATACAAGCATATATTTTTTTTCTAAATCTGGGGGATTATTTAAATGTAAAATTAAAATTGAGACATTGATAATCAAATTTACATTAACGAACAGCTCTTACGTATTCAGTATTTAAATATACATTAAAATACCCATAAATCAACGTTTTCCTATCTTCTTTAATTTAAACTAATATATTGGTTCTATATTGAGCACATCTGTGTATTTATTTTTTCCGCCATGTGGTGGAATCCCAATTTTCAATTAGCTGTATCGGTGAATCATATGTCGCATAAAGGGAACAATTAATCACAAAAATCCCACGCTCGGGCACGTGTAGAGCGGTCATCGACCATTATACCCGGCACCAGACTGACCGGCGACTGACCATCGATTCTGCCCCCCCCCCCCCCCTCTATCTCATGCCACTACAGGTAGGCATCGGATCGATGACACAGGTAACTTATTCTGATATGTCCTTCAAATGGTGCCGGCTGTTTCAAAACATAATTAAGGTTTTTCCAAAACTCTCCTAATAGAGTGTCGTGGATGACTCATTGTTGGTGTCAGCGATTTCCTGTGATGATGATAGTCTTTAAAACGTTAGACAATTTTTATGAAATGAGCAGTGATCAACAATTAGTAGCTAAAAACAATTTAAGAGCTTGCAATATAGCACTTCACCAGCGCCATTTTCATGATCTTAGGTTTGATACGTTCAGAGTCATTAAAGCAACTGGAAAAAACGCAATGCCCTTGTAAAATATGTTCGTTGGGCCATTTTGAAACAAATTATGCTCAGTAGTTAAATTGTAAGTCATTCCTTTCCCAATTTAGACAAGTTACGCGTCATTCTTTACAAGGATTAGCACCGAGCATGTTTATAACAGGCTTTGAGACAGAAAATAATTTACGTTTTTAAAAAAGTAAATAAGATTTAACAAATAACCTTTCATAACAATGACAAAACAGAGACCTGCTAATTAAATATATACAGGGTGTCCATAATTTAACTTCCCTACTTTAAAGTTGTCTACAGTCGAAACTATTGTTCAGAAAGTTATGAAATTTTGTGTAGGACATATCGAAGGGATGGGAATTTGTTTGAGCGAATAAAAAAAATTAGTTCAAAATTTCACCACCAGAGGGCTTTTTTGATGAATTACACATTTACGACTTGTTCTTTATTTAAGATTTCACCATCTTTTTATCCATATGTCACCCTAACACAATAACTCATACTCAATAAATTTTACAATCTTTAAAGTGATTGCAAAGTCGATCGGAAACTTGTTCAATAACTAATTTTCGAATAAAAGATTTGAAGGACCGAAGAAGAAACAAATAGGCCGTCATGTTGAACATTTCTTGTTGTAATAATTTTTTTTAACTATAGTAAATGTTGGCTAAATGTGTAATTCATCAAAAAACATCCTCTGGTGGTGAAATTTTGAACTAAATTTTTTATTCCCTCAAACAAATTCCCATCCCTTCAACATGTCCTACACAAAATTTCATAACTTTCTGAACAATAGTTTCGACTGTAGACCACTTTAAAGTAGGGAAGTTTAATTATGGACACCCTGTATATATATATATATATATATATATATATATATATATATATATGTGTGTGTGTGTGTGTGTGTGTGTGTGAGTGCAATATATAAGTTTACGTATGTATGTATATATTTTTGGCTGGATAGACATCACCACGCCGAATTTTTCTGGGTGTGAGTTGCAAATTGACTGTTATACCTCCCATCACCACACGAAGGACCTTATAAAATGGAACATTTCCCTATTACCTGCTGCTAAGATACTACTGCGTGGACTGAATACATCCTATGTATTCTATACTCCATAGTTCTGTAATGAGAGTATTGAGCGAGGTATGGCTTGTGGCTTTTAACGTGCTTTTGAATAGGATATCACAATGGGGTCAATACATCCAACCGCAGGTAGAGAACTTTGAGGCATTCGAAATGGTGTTCAAGTTTCTTTGTATTTCTACAAGTTTATTATGTACAACCTCACTCCTCTTCAAATGCTCCTCGTATATCATATTAAATGCAATATTTTTCTTCCTTTGAAAAGCTGATCTTTATAAGCCTCTCCCCTCCAGTGTATTTTCCTAGAAAACGTTTTCTGTTTCAAGTAATTGTAATAAATTCTGCTTTATTAATTGATCTTATAGATTTTTTTTTCTTGAAGTAATGCAAAGCCACGCACTCTATAAATCTCTACTGCGGAGGTGTGCCTATCCTAATAATAGCATCACTCGTCTAGTAGATAATAGCAAAGTGCATCCTTATATTTATTTATTTTTTCACATTCATGTCATAGAGTAAAGCGTTGCACGTTTAACTGCTCATCCATTATAAAATATCGATACTGATGATCAGAAAGAAAAATTTAATCTCATTATTTTTAATGTATAAAATCGCTTACGCTTCTGATTCAAACTTATGCAATCAGTCTTCATAAAACTACCACTGTAAGATTTATTTCTTTTGAATGCATACTTTTGCCGACTTAATTTCGTCTACTTAGTGACTTTATATGAACTAAACAAGAAGGAATCCTGACTTATTAGAGAACTGAGTAGATACAATTCATATCGTTTTCGTGTAAAGCTTAACAAGGAAGTTGCATATAATTAGTAAAACAAGTATCTGGGTAAGACAGAAGTCATAACAATTAATCAAAGTATTGACTTAGTCAAATTGTTTTGTTCTTCCTCCGACCCAGCATTATATATATATATATATATATATATATATATATATATATATATATATATATATATATACAGTCATGGACAAAAAAATTAGCGCACCAAGAAATAATTGCGGGATTGTAACGAAACTTGCAATGAAGGTACATGTCGGCGAGATATGCAAATGATTAGAAATGCAGCGTGATTGCGCATTACGTATAGCCGGTAGAGGGTGTTGAACATCGTACTCTGTGGAGTATAAAACAGGTAACCGAAGCTTGTTTGAGTGTGCTGAATCATTTACAAAGGAAGAGCTGACATGCCATTACGCCGTGTTCGAAGACAATATAAGCAGTTGTCGCAGTTTGAGAGGGGGAGAATCGTCGGGATGATGAAAGCTGGGTGGTCAGCTAGGAGAGTAGCTCGTCAATTAGGCCGCTCTGATTGTGTTGTGAGGAGGTGTTGGGACCAGTGGACCCGAGAGATGTCATGTACACGACGACCAGGCTCAGGACGCCCTCGACAGACCAGTCGTCGAGAAGACCACCACATCGTAAGAAATACACTCGTACAGCCAACTGCTTCATCGGCCGCCATCCAGGCACAGGTAGCACCTTCACTAGGGGCCTCTGTGTCTTCTCGAACCATACGAAGGCGCCTGGCTGAAGGACAGTTGGTATCGCGGCGCCCATTATGTGTGCTGCCCTTGACGCCCACCCATCGACGCCTCCGTTTGGAGTTTTGCCGCGCACGAGGAAACTGGACTGCAGCTGAATGGAACCAGGTCGTCTTTAGCGACGAATCCAGATTCAATCTCGGCAGTGATGACAATCGTGTTCGTCTGTGGAGAGCCCGTGGTGAATGCTTCAATCCTGCCTTTGCTGTACAGCGACACATCGCTCCCACAGCTGGTGTGATGGTATGGGGTGCCATTGCCTACAATACACGGTCACCCGTAGTATTGTTCCGTGGCACCATGACAGCCCAGCGGTATGTTCATGAAATCCTGCAATCACATGTGTTGCCACTCATGCAACGGCTCCCAGGAGCCATTTTTCAACAAGACAATGCTCGGCCTCATACAGCAAGGGTGTCACAAGACTGTCTCCGCACTGTTACTACCCTTCTTTGGCCTGCCCGATCCCCAGATTTGTCTCCAATCGAGCATATATGGGATCATTTGGGACGACGAGTTGGGCATCCCACGAGTTTGAACGAACTAGAGGCAAGGTTACAGCAAATATGGAACGAAATGTCTCAAGACATCATACAGAACTTGTATGACTCAATGCCCGATCGCATCGCATCGTGCATTCGCGCTAGAGGGGGTCCAACGGAGTATTAACTCCTCCGTTCTTTTGTCTTTTTCTCTGAAATAAATTATCCTTTTTCTTTGATTTTCTTATCATTTACTTATATCAAAGTAGTCATTACGTATGTAAAATTTCGTTTTATTTTGACGACTCCTTCTTGGTGCGCTAATTTTTTTGTCCATGAGTGTATATAAGGCATTTTGTAACAAATGGTTTAGACAGCAGGACCGTAAAAAAATGTCTGATAGATTTTGATTATCTTTATATTCAAGATCTTAATGATACATTATTTATGTTTCATATTTTTACCATGTTTTTATTAACTTGCTTTCTTGTTTGTTTGTGTGTTTGTCCCTTACAAATCTTGCAATCGATTTTTAACTAACTTCCCGACTAGCTAGACATTTGAAACTTTTAGAATAGCTCAGAACACGATGACAATGCATTTTTTTAATACTTTAAGTCATCTTTTAGCAGAACTAAATTAATTTTCAGTTAATTTTGTTTTGTAGACTGGTGCAGCCATCTATCACCGGGACGGGAACGAAAAGTTAAACGCAAGTTAACTTCCAATTAACTTCATTTTCTTTCAAGTTGATGGGATAATTCATCAAAAAAAAATTAAAAAGTATTTATTAATACATAGAATTGTCAAGTTTATATGATTCAACAGAACATTTAAAAACATGGTATATAAAAAGTTATTTTGTAATTATCTAACTTAAATCAATCCTATCGGACAAAATTAATATTTTTAATAATACCACTGGCTGCAATATTTTCCAACCAAGTTTAAAATAACATGCAAGTGTGCCTTATTTCTCACTACAAAAGCATTTTTTTACAAAACACTTT
This sequence comes from Dolomedes plantarius, assembly GCA_907164885.2. Taxonomy (NCBI): domain Eukaryota; kingdom Metazoa; phylum Arthropoda; class Arachnida; order Araneae; family Dolomedidae; genus Dolomedes; species Dolomedes plantarius. Next base: position 111,464,822 of record OU015498.1, read on the forward strand.
TTGTTTGTGTGGTCAAATTTATAAAAATCTCTCATGTATGGGGCACGTATCCTCTGAAAATTAAAATACATTACCTTATTAATATTTTATTTAAATATTTTTAATCATCAAGTACAGATGGTAGATCTTTCATCTGTTGGTAACAGTTTTGATGTTTTACCTTTTTACTTTATTTTTAAATATGCTTCAGCCGTCAGTCGCTGTATTCCTACGAATTAATTACTCCAAAGTCTCTAATATGAATGCAAGTAGGGATTATGAATAGAAACAGATTTGCGACATATCAGATTGCTTGAGAAAAACTCGTATCCGCTTACTGTTTTAAATTGTTTTTAAACAATAACAATAAGCCTCTTCCGTTTGTTGTGGTAGCACAACTACATTCATTAAACATAATAAACCACTGCAACATGTATTTTCATTTTGATGAAAATTTCAACAATTCAGATTTTTTTTTTAATATTATGAAGTTGTTTTTCTTCCACTGTATTTAGTTAGCACTGTATTTTTTAGCTAATAAAAACAAAAAAATAAATTGCTTTATCCCCGAAAAGAAGTGCCTTACAAACGTTGGAGTCATACTAATTTAATTTGATAAGTCTTCTAAGAACAGTCCAGAAATAAAAGTTTTCTTAGTTTTAGTAAATTTCCTGCTTGTAGAATGGAGACAGCATCTATAACTCATAGACACTTTATTTCGAAAAATTCATACTTTATGTCTTATCTATCATACTGGTGATGTTTATGATGCATGATGTTAGATGCAAAAATTATTCACCATCATTCCGATCGACTCCGTAATTTTTCAACTCATATGGCGTCTTCGGCAAAATTCAAAATATTTGAAGACTATGGTGTCTAGAAAATATTAATAAATCGCTCTTTCCGTATATCCGGCGGTTCGATATTCCCTTCACCGATCACCTGCTGTTGCCAGTATCATTAATTTCTTGTTTCTTTGACGAAGAACGACGGCTCAACGCACCTTAAGATTCGGAAGGAAAATTCAGTACCATACTAATGATCTCTCCCTCAGTGCGATGCGGGTTTCAACAACGATAATGTTTCCTGAAAAGTTCGATGACTTTTCATCAGTCTTCTTCTAAGTCTTTTTTTTCTCATTTGTGTCAATTAATCAGGGTTTGGGGCACTTAGTGAACCTTAAAGTAGTTATGTTTAGACCACAGGATGAATGTGATCTACTCAACCTACAGCAGTATGTCGACTCAGCGAATCTGTCGCTATGTCCAACTAATTCTTCATAAATAAGGTTTATCATTCGATATGAGGAAGAAGTTTAATCGATCAAGTCGATTGATGTTGAACGTATGAGCATATTAATTTAAAGGATCAATAAAATTATTTTCTTATAAAATAGCTCTAGTTTTGACATGTATATGCTCAACACAAATATTAAAAGTCATTATTTTATTCAAAAAGAAAAAATTAATTGTGTTGTTGTTCCTAATGCCACCAGAACGGATGTTCCAGAACTAGGTCCACATAAGCTTCGGGCTGAGTAGTTCGTCTCCGGTTTATAAAAGCACCACAAGTGTCGGAGTCCGACTTGGCTAGGTGCCACCACAATTTTAACCGAGCACCCCCAGGTGCGACATCTTGAGATATTGTACCTTCCCCACCCACTGACCTCATAGAAGGACTTTCCGGTCTGCAGATTTAACGTGCCCATATCTGGCCTAGACATGGCTCTTGTCGGGATTCGATCCAATCATTCTCTGTACCGAATGCCGGCGCGCTACCGATAGACTACCTCGGGCCGAAAAACAAAATTGTGTTTTAGTTTATGACATAAAACACAATCATTAAATTTTGAACATCAGCATAAAATACTTTCTGCTGGAAAACTCTACTGGAAAAAAAAAAAGAAAAACATCCTGAGATTGATTATATCGTGTCTGGATGTTAAAAAAACTCAGCTGATCGGAGATTTCCCCCCTCTAGCTAAATTTAAAATTTCAGAAATACACTTAATTTTAAATCTGTATACCACCAAAAAAGCTTTATCATAATTACAAATTTTAAAATGTTTAAATTGACGCATTAGATTCTTGAATATCTAAGGCAACGGGACCAAAATTAATAGAATACGCCCTGTTGGGCGGAGCATGCTGGAGTTGTACTTATTTGCAATTTAAAGCAACCACTGCTGAGATCTTAACAATGTGAAGTGATATTGTGGACGTTCGAAGCAAACAAAATCTTGTTGCGCTTTTGTCTGTAGCTCGATTTATTTCTATTATGTTTACCTCATAAACCATTAATAACAGTTGTCGCTGTTTGTTATGCCCCCTCCTGGTCCAACCAGGGGGGCATCCCCAGTTCTAGACCAGGTCCATATAGACTTCGGGCTGAAGTGTGCTGCTCCGGTTTAATTAGCACCAGAAGGGTTGGAGTCCGTCTCAGCTAGTTGTCACCTCAATTTTGACCGAGCACCCCCAGGGGCGAGATCTGGGAGGATCGTACCCTCTCTCACCCTCACTGACCTTCATAGAGGGAAATTTGCGGTCTACGGATTTAACGTGCCTATATCTGGCCTATAGACACGGAGGAATTTAACGGCGTGCGCCGGGATTCGATCCGAACACCCTCAACACCGAAAGCCAGCACATTACTGCAAGGCCACCTCGAGCCCATTAATAGCACTAATATAACAATTCATGTCCTTCACCTTAATATATTAAAAGATATAAAGCAATGTAGGAAAAAGTTAGAAATAGAAATAAATTTAAAATACTTCAACAGTCGAATGTTGGCAATATGATTCCTTTACAGCAATTTTACCTGTTAGTGTGTTCGTAAGTGCTTTTTAAAATGATACATCTTAAATTCATTTTGAGGCCTATGCTAGTATATGTCATATCATACGGAACAAACTCATCAAGAGGTTTCAATTTTATAGGATGGTATACAAGGGAAACGTATCAGTTCTAAGTACTTTGCCAGTATAACGTTCTTTGACCAACGATCCATTTTCAGAGTCATATTCTAGACAATTCGATGGTTATTTTTATGGGGTATTTCCCACGAGTTAAACGTATAGGCTGATATTTTGTCTTAGTGGCCATGACAAAAACGAAATCCCGCAGGTAATGGCCTCGTCTTGTAGCTTTCATTTTACCATGGGTAGTATCATGAGGTTTGGGTACACAGGGAAACGCTAAAATCTGACAGGCAATCCCACCGTATATATATATATATATATATATATATATATATATATATATATATATATATATATATATATATATATGTCTGTGTGTGTGTGTGTGTGAGGGGGGGGGGAATTTATTCCCACGGTTGAAATATCAAAATGCAATAACACGTATTCTTGATTAATATTTAATCAAACACAAACCAATTACAACTTATGGTCACAACAGATTATCACAATAAGAAAACACAGAATGCCAGTGCCCGTCTGACACGACATTAACGCTCGTCTAGCATAAAACGAGATAATACAGCGTGCAGTCTGCACTCAGCAGAGATAAAAACAGAGCGTGCCGTTTGCACTCAGCAACGGTAACATAGCGTGCGTTCCATTGTTTCCGCCCACTCAGCACCAACGGTTGAGTTGCAACTCGTTTGCTCAAGCGGCGAGTCATCCATGTTGCCACAAGAGTGTAATTGGTTTGTGTTTGATTAAATATTAAATTAAGAATACGTGTTACTGCATTTTGACATTTCAACCGTGGGAAATTAATTTCCCATATATATATATATATATATATATATATATATATATATATATATATATATATATATATATATATATATATGTATGTATGTGTGTGTGTGTGTGTGTGTGTGTAATATTCCCACTACATCACGTCCTTAAATTAAAACCTGAAAGGGAAAACTAGCTCATATTTACATGGCTGGAGCTAGATTCAGAAAAAGAATTAAAATTAGATTTAAATGCATCGGGCCAAATTTCTTAGTACATCGTTTATTAAACCGAAAATACATCCGTTCATTCCAGAAGAATGGCTCGGAATAATATCACCTTTCAACATTAAACGCGAGAGGGAGAGGTAGACATGTGACTATTATTTGTAGGGTCAGCGGATTTAGGGGCATGGGAAGCTAACCCTCTCCTGAATTCGGACATATACACGTGTAAAAATGCAAAGGCATGTGATTCATGAGAAGTTCTTCGGCTAAAGGTTTCAAAGTGATAAATTAATATTACAGGGAATTAGACTTAGGAAAGGGAATAAAATGCTAGAATGGAGGGCATAATATTTAAGATATTACATATATATATATATATATATATATATATATATATATATATATATATATATATATATATATATATATATATATATATATATATATATATATATATATATATATATATATTCATTCTACTGAAAAACTTTACCATTTCTAAAAGTAGGTTAAGCATGACTTTATTTGCAATGTCGCTTCCACTTGTCTATATGAACACTTGTGTAAGTATTGCTTCCTTCTCTTCTCTGAATTCCTCTTCTCATCCTTTTTCTTCACTTTCTTTTTTTACCTGGATAACGACCCAATCCCCACCCATCGCTTCCGGAGGCACCTGTTGTTGTCAGGTGGGGGGCTCCATTCATTCTCGTTTTCTCTCCGACACCGGTGATTAGAGGAGAACACGTCCTCGGGAGCTGCAGGAGGATCCATCCTTGCTCTGCTGACTTTTCTAATACGTGTGTGCATGTGTGTCTGGTGCTCTGGTAGAAAATGAGAGCGCGGGAAGTGCATCGAGCCCCCATATTAGGCAGCCGAGGGGAATAACGTATCTACGCAAGCATACAGTGTGATAAATCGCTGCAGTTCGCGAACCGTTGGAGATATATTATACCTTAGCCAGACATACTGGTCTCGCAGTCTCCTCTCACTTCATCATGGGTAGTATCAGGATGTTGAGATACACAAGTAAACATATAGGGAAATGCTAAGAACCGGCAATTAATGGTGCAGGCAAGCGAGGTAAAAATGTGGGAGGGTGGCAAAATGTCATGTGTTTAACTATGATAATTAGGGATACGTAATTTTCGTATTTCCGAAATAGATGCGAATAAATGCGAAATTTGCCGATATGAGCTAATAAACGAGAAAATTATTTTTTTACTATTTTTAGGCGAAAACTCGGTGATAAACGGCTTTTTAAGTGAAATTATGTAATAATAGTAATAATTTATTAACATAATGCCTTAACTAAGACCATCCGGGGTCTTTAACTGAGCAATCTCACTCTCCTTCGGACTTTCTCCGAATTTCTCCCGGACAGTTTGTCCGTACCGGAGTCGAACCTAAAAATCTAACCGTAGAAATTTTACACTTTCGGGTATCGTTTTAAAAAATAAAATGCAAAAAACATTTTAAAATTTAAATTATTTGGGGAAAAATTGGTATAGAGTGCTATCTGATAATACCCTTTTTATTGGATTATCAGCATTTATGTAGCAGTAAATAGAAGACAAATTTTACACCTTGGTGTATCATTTTAAAAAATAAAATACAAATAATATTTTTTAATTTAAATTATTCGGAGAAAAATTGGTATAGTGTATATTAAACGCTCATAAATTCCTTTGGTGGACGAAATTTATAAAATTAATCTTATTGCAAGGTGCAGGACAGTTCAGGCTATCTGATAATACCCTTTTTATTGGATTATCAGCATTTATTTAGCAGTAAATAGAAGACAAATTTTACACCTTGGGGTATCGTTTTAAAAAATAAAATGAAAATAATATTTTTAAATTTAAATTATTCGGGGGAAGAAATTGGTATAGTGTGTATTAAACGCTCTTAAATTCCTTTGGTCGACGAAATTTATAAAATGAGTCCTATTGCGAGGTGCAGAACAGTTCAGGCTATCTGATAATACCCTTTTTATTGGATTATCAGCATTTATGTAGCAGTAAATAGTAGACATATTTTCTCCGTAGGTTAACACTGAGGTCAGCGAATCCAATAGGGTTAGTGCACAGCAGTTTTACCTGTTACCACTTTCGATCCACAGGCAGCACAAAAGAGAAAATTTATTATAATGAATGTTCGTAAGGTATTATTAGGGGTACGTAAATTTCGCATAAAAAATATCGAAATTTCGTAATAAAAAATTTAAAAATAAAAAATTATACTATATAAAATTTCGCTAGACTATATAAAATTAGATTATTAAATATTTCATTCTCTTTTTACACGAGTTATTTTGATTTAACACGAGCGGTCAAATCCAATTTCTCATTTTTTTTGGCCTCATTTCTAAGAAAATAAAATTTTATTTGTGACGTATTATTTTTATTTATTCGCAAAAATATATATAAAGTCAAAATTTTCGCAATTATTTTAAAAAAATCACAATTTTACTTACTCGTACTTGGTTAGTTAAGTATCAAAATTCCTAGTTAAAAGCTAACATTGTAGTAGTCTCCACATTCTCTTCCTTAAGTGTTTAGCAATAAGAATATTTTGAGAGTGAGATTTCTCAGTTAAAGACCGTGGATGGTCTTAGATAAGCAATTCTGTTAATAAATTATTACTATTATTACCTAATTTCTCTTAAAAAGCCGTTTATCAGGGAATTTTCACTGAAAAGTAGTAAAAAAATTATTTTCGCATTTATTCGCTCATATCGGCAAATTTCACATTTATTCGTATCTGGTTCGTAAATATGAAAATTACGCATCCCTAGGTATTATATTTTCTGAAGATGCAACTTCCATACATGTCGGGTAAGTTTAGTAGCTAAGAAGGTGGCCTCGATGTCCAGAGGTCTTTCTTTTAAATTCTGCTCCGTGCAGTTGAGCGTTATAGCGGCACTCTACCGTGAAAAATCCTATGTGGTGCGTTAGGAACTAAATAAGTAAAAACATTCAAAGAGAAAAAATATACCATCGGGAAGATAAATAAAAAAGAGATATATGGTGCCAACATTCTGCATCAGAGTTAAAAAGCACCTTCTTGGGCGGTGGCCGCAAAAGAATGTAGGAGAGACTGTAATGACTGATGATATTAAGAAGATGAAATTCTTTTATATGCTGGGATGATCTACTGATTAAGACGCTGGCTTCGAAGTTCAGAGGTCGCAGGTTTGATTCCTTCTTTTGGCAGGAGGGTGTAACTTCTTTAACCCTTCAGCGGGCGTGCCAATTTTTGGAACACCAGCAGGCGCGCCGGGCACAACGTGCAACGTCTATTTCAACCTTGATTATTCCTTTTGTAATAAACTTTTCTTTTCAGATTGAAAATAATAATTCTGTTTTTTATGACAAGATATAAAATGTGTATAATATTGAGATATATTTATAATTAAATGCCAAAGAATGCAGATACAATCGCCTTATTTCGAAACGGTCCGGTTTATTGGATCTAAGGACAACTTGCGAATGGATTCCTATTATGTACATAAACCTTAAAAAAAAAAAAAGATTGTCCATCTTCGTGATATGCGGGATACCGTGTAATAGCTGCACATTTGATCGACTACATCAGCTCCTGCTTTTGTCGTATTGTAATCCAGTATAATCGCTGGTTTACCACGGTTAAATCACGACTAACATTGAACGGAACGGAATACAAAGGTCAGAAAATCAGACCTGCATTAGAAAGGGTATAGCTATAAATAGACACTGCTTAGAACTTTCAAACCTTACATGTAAAAACAAATCATTCAAAATTACGAAAATGTTGCACTTTGTACGCGGGCGCGACCGCTGAAGGGTTAAGGTGGAAACTCGAGGCCAAGATCCTGTAAAAATACATGCCTTCTTTTGAAAACTGCTTCTTAAACAACATGTTCAGAGGATTCAGTTTTTCGCGATGGAAATTCGCCCCTCCTTCATTTATAAAGAAATATCTGGAAAATATAAGAACTTTATCATTTGATTATGTGGCGAATGTACAAGAGACAAGTGTTCCGAAATTCCTGCTTGCGTATTTTATGCATGTATTGTTCACACATCCTCGTATTTACTGTATATAAAGAAGAGCTTTTTAAGACGTTAAATTTTAGAAAATATTCAAAACAATGCGTAAAAAAACCCAGAATGCACGTTTTGGAGAAATAAAAGAAAACAATAAAATTCATGTTTTGTCTGAACCATAAAATAGACCACCTTCCAAGCTCAATCAACAGTTGTTCCCTTTCAAGAAGACATTTCAGTGGAACTCCTCTGGGATCTTTTCTGTCATTCCTCTAAATCAGGATTGATTGAAGCAATAAAAGAAAAACCCGAATACGATCCGAAATGGACAATTCTACCCCCTTTCTGCCCCTCTCCCCGGATTTCTTGAGAACATTGCGCCGGAGTAATTCACAGAGGAGGTTCTGCGCAGATACGTTTCTTTTTCTACTGACCTCGATGCTATACAGAAAGAAAAGCCCAGTTTGTGCTAAGCCGAAGGTATAACACAAGGATGAAAACAGAAGGATTTTCGAATTTTAATTAAGCACTAACAGCATCGCTTTAACAATTAGCTTACGGGACCCATTTTTCCGATTCCCTCTTAAGAACGGGAAATTTCTTACCCCCTTTATAAGAATGGCCATTAAGGAGGTTGTATATACATATATGTAGGTGTATATATATATATATATATATATATGTGTGAGGGGGGGGGGGACAGGATAGCCGTGCGTTGATTTAAAAATAACTAAACTATTATAAGCTATACATTTAATGAATACATATTATTTACAAAATAAATTATTTACAAAGGTGCGTCGTTAATTAACAACATAATATAGGCTAATGAGCATTATACAGCAGTCGTCTACTGCTAACAGACAAATGCGTCATCGTTAAACTTCGTCTACTTGCTGACTGGGGTTGCCAGATCTCTTCTTCTTTAGTTGAGCTGGAACGGCGCAAACGGATTATAGTGTCATCTTCTGGCGAATACAGGTACTACAGACCTATGTAGGCTCAGGAACGAACACGAACACACACACACACACACACACACACATATATATATATATATATATATATATGTATATATATATATATATATATATATATATATATATATATGTATATATATATATATATATATATATATATATATATATATATATATATATATATATATATATATATATGTGTGTGTGTGTGTGTGTGTGTGTGTGTTTGTATTTATTCATTCATTCTTGGGATACATGCTATCCCACCCCGTAAGGAAAAGGTTAAGGAATACTTGATTTTGTATCTCTAAAAATAGAGCTGTGACAAAGATCTGTATGTCGCTTATCGCTTAGAACTGTACTGGAAAAGAAAAATACAATATATATTGGTCGATTTGGGTCTATTCTGAATCCCCGAGAGTGACATAATCTTCGTTGCTTTTATATTTTATAAAATAGGGTTGAAATTTCTTCTTTTGATGGGTAGACTTTGCTGAAAATACAACTATTAAAATTCATTATTTGCTCTTTAGTCAATCATTTCTAAAAGAAAATCGGTTCTGCGTGCACAGGCACAACTACCCAAAACAGTATTGCAATATAATAATAGAAATATACCTAATTATGTTTCTGCACGAACCTTTTTTACACGTATTTGATTTAACACGAATTCAAAATAAATATTTCATTATCTTTTTACACTAGTCATTTTGATTTGACACTAGCGGTCCAATCCAATTTCTCAATTTTTTGGGGCCTAATTTCAAAGAAAATAAAATTTTATTTGTGGCGAATTATCTTTGGCGATAGTGTATCCAGTTCTGTTTTGATTCAAGAATTCAGTCCGCAAAAACATTTTCTTCTTTTATTCTATCAAGAATGGACAAAATGGGGAAAAAATGATCCTGTTCTAAATGCAGATTTAATAAAAGAAGGTCTGGAACTGGCCAAAATTTGGGTAATCATTTTATGAAACTTGACCCTAATAAGGAACGCGCTGGGAAGATTCAACGTGAACTGAAGTTGTTGACAGAGATGTTACAGAGATGATTTTGCTCAAGAGATCACAGAAAGAATTTCATCAATAGAGGAAAAAGACGATGTCCACAATATTTCTAGTGATAGCAGTGGTATTCCAGTCGTACGTAAAAATATGCCCCGTTTATTGTCAGAAGGTGAAAATGAATAAAAAAATTTTATGTGTAAAACAGATTATTTTTCTTCATGAAGAATTTTTTTCATTTTCATTACATATTATTGCATGTGTATTTTGTTGAAATAAAATAATAAGATAATAAAATAATAAAACGAATATTTTCATATGTTTTTTTTTAATTATTTTTACTGATTTTTTAGATCCGGGACCAATCTTCTTTGTTCCATAGGTACAATGTCTTTTTTTACACGATTTTTTACACGTATTCTTCAGGGATGTATCTATCATGTAAAAACAGAATTAGGTGTAGAGAGATGGTTTTAAAGCTTTTTCAAGCAAAAATGTATGAAAAAAATTTCTATGAAGTTAGTTATTTCTAGAGCTAAAACTACTTTAATATTTTGTATGCCTATTTATATTTTGCATACTATAAACAAAGTTTAATGAAATTTTTTATACATTATCAACACTTCTAGAAATCAGTCACGTATATTAAACCTTTAAAATGCCTTTGTTTACGTATGTTGAGGTAGGTTCTATCCAGTCGAGGGCCTATAATGTATAAAAAAATATTTCCGTTTGGTAGTGAAAGTATTCAGTTAATTATCATAATTTCAACAGGAATTTTTCTACAGATGTTAGCATCGTTACTACTAATGTATCTGTATTACAAGGCACATTTTTTAGAAGGGTTGTATTTAATTTAAGCATAGAAAAGAAGTTAATAAAAAGTAAAGCAAAAAACGTTTTCTTACAATATATTTAAAACATTCGATAATTATAATCCTGATATCCCACAGTCAAAATCAAAATTAGACAACTAAAAAACTGAAATTATCAGACTTCTCAAAGGAATAGTTTAAGCTATTAGAATGCTTTTCTCTACGTTTAATGGTAGTTCCAAAACAGTTAACTAGTTCCTGATTTACTTAAGAATCGAGGGATTGTCAGGCGAAAAATTAAAGAAATGACTGAGAAACCCAAAACTGCTATTTAGTTTATTATAAAAGACACGGCTGAATTTTTTTGCGTCTAGTAGGCGTTCCGAGGTGCCCGGCAGCCGTCTACGCAGTCTGGGTATACCGAGAATAGTTGGAGAGAGTCCAAGAATTACTGTTCTGAAACTTTCAGCTACATCACAATATGATTACGCCATACAAATTGCAGTTCTAATCAAAGAACAATTCATAAAGGAAGAGAAGCAAATAAGACTTCTTGTATGATAGCTTTATAAAAAGAAAAGTGTACGTAAAGCAGCATAAAGTGATATGCCATCATCCATTTTAATGAATCAAAATTTAATTAATCAAAATTTTATCAAAATCTGAGTATTTTAAATGGGCTGGTAATGTTTGAAAAGCACAAACATGTGGAAACTAAAACTTTTTTTTTTAGAATTGTGAAACATGGTTGGAACATGTTACTTAAGGGCTCTGCAAGTTCTTCAGTAAAAGCAGTCTCAGATTGATTGACTGACAAATGCACTTAAACATTTGAAAGAAAACGTTCGTTACAGTACGACCAAATTGTTTTTTGGTGGAACTATCATGTTTCTGCAAGATAATGATCCGAAACATACAAAAAAGATTGCATAAGATTGCCTAAGAGAGGTGGTCCGAGTGAAAAGAAGCCAAAATAATCATTACACAACCTTATAATACTTACAGCTCTCTAGTATTTCTTTCATACATTTTAATTAGGTTTGAGAAATCATGTTTCAAAACAATTAAATCGTTTCTAATTTGTTTAAAATCTGAAATACGGTGGTTATGTTACTTTAAAGGGTTTATTAGACGTCTCTGATATAAAACTTAAGATTTAATATTTTTAGCTTGACAGAGATTCCATTTGTTAAAATGTAGAGTTATCTTTTAATGCTTGTAGAGGAAAACAGAGTTTTTTTTTTCACCCACTCTATATTCAATTCACAAATGACACTTCTTGAGTCTCTTAGTCCATAGAAGAATTTGAAATTATATCTGGAATCTTGTCCTTTACAGTGTTGCTTGAAATCAAATTTGCAAAAATTAGATTTAAGTCAGCATTTCTTAGCAGGGGAAAATGCTCTGTTATAATTTTGAAACAGATCTTAATAATTTAATAGTGAACCTCAGGTTTCTAGAAATTTTAGGTATTTCAGTTAAAGACAGCTGGTGAGGAAGGAATATCATTAAAAGGCAAATTTATGGCTCGGAAAAATGCGAGACTGCTGTGCCAGTGAACAGGCATGAAAATAGTTTGTATTTGTCAGAGGAGAAGCCGTATACACACACACACACACACACACATACATACATATATATATATATATATATATATATGTATGTATAATATGTGTGTGTGTGTGTGTTTGTTTGAGAACTTGCCCTAGCATTGATTGCACGTTCGTAAAAAGAATACGATAGGTAGTAAAAAGTAAAAAGTTTAAATAATTTTAATAATTAACTTCTATCTTCTCAAAGTCGGATTACACCAGGACTTCAATTCTGTGCCATCTACATACCTCCTGTGGGAATAAACAACACCTGAACTTCACAAGGAATATATATATCAAGCCATATTTCATAAGTGTCAATAATGGCATTTGGATCTAATCGTTCTGTAACATAAAAACCATATTTTCTGCGAATTTGTCTTTTAGGGGACTAAATTTTATGTGAATGGTTAAAAGGATCTTCACATACTGTTTTCAGATTTGCAGTCGTAACCAGTCTTTGTTAACTAATACATGCGTTTTGAAAATAAATGTTTGTAATAGTTGCAGAGTATCATAAATACAGGACAAACTTGCAAGGAAAAATACTTGCATGGAAGGTTTCGACTAATGTTTTATCTATTCAAATATATTTTCATTCGGAGAATTTATATTATTTAAGGTTCATTAACCAAATAGCTATGGCTGAAATGATTTGTTTTACTGAATTTGTCCAGATTTGCCATTTTCTCGCGGGAGAAGATCCGAATGAATTGACTCGTTAACAAATTTTAGTCACTGAAAGAATTTTTTTTTTTCGTTCATAAAAATTACTCTTCGTGGGGGATCGTTTTATATTTCTCAGGCAATTTCTTTTATTAGAGTGTCGTTTCTCAGCTAATCCTTACCATGAACTGCTCGGAAGAAAGACAGCAACAGGCGTCGGAAGAGATCCTCTTCCCATGGCTTTCTTCCCTCGACTATTTCTTTTTCACGGTATGACGTCATCGGTCTTCATTTAGAGGACGTCACACGGTGCTGTCTTCACCGAATCAGGAAGTAAAGCCGCAATAAAAGTGTCATCGGAAAATCGAATTCGGTGCGAAATGGAACGTTTCTGTGACCCTACCTCCATTAAAGGATCAGTGTAGAAGATGGAAGATTTCTGCCTTGAGAAATTGTGTTTTATTGTGTTTACACCACCTTTCCCTTGTACCTTTTTTCTCCGTAGCCTGTGCGTGATACAACGGAAAGCAGTTTCATTAGCAAAATTTTCTCTAAGAATGATACGATTTTCTATGTATAGTCTTAAAAAAATCTAAGTTTTAGGCATTTTATGTAATAAAATTAAAAAGATAAATGGAAAATGAAACTTCCATTGGTACAAAAGGCTCTGTTTTTCTCAATGTATTTTCTTCCAAAAGCAACAGAACTCTATACTGAAATTTCATAAAATGTATTATGAAGCACGTAATTTTTAAAAGATTATTTATTTAAGCAAAATTATCAGCTATTATATTTTTATTTCTGAGAAAGGAACAAAAATATGAGGAAGGAAGAAATCACGTCACAGGGAAAGAGAAAAAAGAAAAAAAAAACCTTATTGTTTCTGATTTACACATAAAATTATGCTGACATATAGATTTTCAAATAATTTTCATAATCAAAAAGGATTGATTTGGAAACACTCGACCTATTATCTCCTTCATACTGCTGTAAATCGGTGTTTCAGAGACATTAGCACCAAAAAGAATTCCCCTGAATTCCATTTGAGGATGTCTCGGCTCTAAATTGTTCCTTTAGAGGATTTCAAACGGTACCAAGTATTTTACTTGTTTATCGACAGTGAATAATCTAATAAAATACTTTCCAACATAAGTCTTTTTTTGTTTTGAAACCTATTTTTTAGAAATATTCTTAATCTTTCTAAAATATTGAAAGAATATTATTTAATAATTCTTGCTTGGAAATGTGATTTATCAGTATTAGATCTTACAAGTTAGTGTCATTAATTTACTATTAACATCTGCCTTAAAAATAATCCCTTTTCAGTTGTTTTTTTTTATTTCTCTGAGTTTATGTGCAGTAGAATCCAGACACAAAGAAAAACAGCCAACTGGAGAAGAGCTCCAAATTTAGAGTTCGAAAAGACTCTTTTACTTTTTTTTCCCGATGAGTGTTTTAAGAAATTTTTTCAACAAAATCTAATGAACCGAAAAGGAAAATTGAAAGACTTGTCACATCCAATTGGGAAGTTATAACACAGCGTACGATGTTCGTATATTCTGGCATTCTTCCCTCATTCACTGTCATAAAAAAGCAAGTTTGTGTTGATGGAGCCATTACAATGTGACAAAAAAAATAAACGGAGTATATATCAGTTGAAGCCACGATGATATACGGCAGTCGAATGCAATGTCTGTTCTATTTTGATGGCGAAAACCTAATTACTGATATGAAAGGAAAGACAAACTTTATTCAACACTCTAGGAAAATATTAACTTTAAGAACTACGATAATAATAATTTAAAGGTGTTTCGGTTTGAATGTTTATATCTAGTCATTGAAACGTGGTAGTTTTGTAAATCCATTAGTTATGTATCTATAACTCCCATTACAACTTTGAAAGAGATTTTACTTTGAAAGATTTTACTTTGATACAACTTTGAAAGATATATATATATTTGAGAACTTGTCCTAGTGTTGACTGCACGTTCGTAAAAATATTACAATAAGTAGTAAAAAGTTTAAATAATTTTAATAAGTAGCTGGTATCTTTTCAAAGTTGGATTACACTACGACTTCAATTCTGTGCCATCTACATACCTCCTGCGGGAATAAACAACACCTTAACTTCGCGCGGAATATATATATCAAGCCATATTTCATAATTGTCAATAATCGCATTTGGATTTCATCGTTCTGTAACAAAAGAACCATATTTTCTGCGAATTTGTCTTTTAGAGGACTAAATTTATTGCGAATGGGTAAAAGGATCTTCATATACTGTTTTCAGATTTGCAGTCGTAACCAATCTTTGTTAACTAATACATGCGTTTTGAGAATAAATGCTTGTAACAGTTGGAGAGTATCATAAATACGGGACAAACTTGCAAGGAAAAATACTTGCACGGAAGGTTTCAACTGACATAATTGCACGGAAGGGTTCAACGGGATAATTATTTTGATCTCTCTGGACTATAGAGATAAGTATGTCTTACAATGAAGAACAGAATGATTTATCGGGTAATTTCATCAGTTCTCATAAAATATGCATTTGGTTACGTTATTGAACTCTTAAACTTCTCCCATATCGTTTTCAGTACATGTTCAGAGTTGTGTTTCATTTTCTGAAAACTATTTGCATCATGGCAATTATGTATAAATTGCCGATTAAATCCTGGGTGAACATCTTATTAAACCGTAAAATACAGACTTATAAGAAATAAGTATTCATAAATTACAGCGACCCAAGCTAGTGCTTATACGCCTTGATCAAACTGTCAACCAGTCACTACGTAGCAATACCTGTATACGCAGCCGAGGATTAATTTCCCAAGTCCGGTGACATTTTTCATTATTGTAGGGTCCGAGGATGCCGGATGGACAGTACAGATATGCCATCCACATAAGGCACCCCAAGTAATATGTTAATAGAACAACTCTCACCTGTGAATACAAGATACTTTCGTAAAATTTTAAATGGGGATTTACAATTGGACTTTGGCAATCACTTAATAAGATTAAAATAAAATAAGCATCTATGAATCTGGTCTGGAATTTTCCGGCCAGGAGGCATTAGTCACAACAAGAACAACAAAAACAGAATATAAGGAATGGTTCATGAAAATACATGCAATAAATTTTAACAGTGGTGCATGAAAATACCTCACATAAATTTAATGTTGTCTTTTGTGCCGAAAAGAATTGGGAAATTATCTTTAAGTACCATTGTAATACGCAGCACAGTGTTAAATGTTTATATGTATCTTGGACTGCATTTATATAGCATACATAAATAGCAGAAAAGTTCAACATGACTGACATATTCCAAATTGTGCATTATGAATGCATGATTGCTACTTCAATTTTCCCTTGAACAATTATTAAACTGAATACATCTTTAGTCATGTCAGGGGTATGTACATCTTTCGTAGCGGACGCCCTTACTTCATTTTGTCTGTGTCAATTACCTATTTTTTCGATTCCTCTTGGCTAAAATATAACGACAAAAGACCTAAAAATTTTAAAGTAGCAAGACTTACGTTCAGCAAATACTGATTATTACACATAACCTGTTAATGAACCAATTGATAAAATTATTGTTATATAAAATATTAGCAAATATTCACTTCATTGAATAAATACAAACATTTTTAGTAATAAAATGGCCTGTTCATACCTGCATCAAAATATTTTCATGTATTCTCAGCAATATTTAATTCTTTAAAACATTCCTTTTTTCCAGCCCTCCCTTGGATTCGGAAGGTCAGAATCGTACATCAAGCTAGAACAGTTGGGCGAAGGTTCCTACGCTACTGTCTACAAAGGATTCAGCGAGTAAGTGATATTCTTCTCTCTGAATCGGATGGGTCTGCTTCATAATATCAATGCATAGCATAGTGTAGGAATATATTTTTCTTGGTTTTTTTGTCAAAGAGGGGCACGTGTCAGTATTAACCTTTTCCTTACGGGGTGGGGTAGCATGTTTCCCAAGAATATAAGCCCAAGAATGAATATAAATATATATATATACTAGCTGAAAACCCGTACTTCGCTACGGAGTACATTCAAATTAAATACAACGGTCAATGTATGCAACTGATGTGAAAAAAAAATGAAAAAATATATTTATAAAAAAACCGTAACAGATATTTTTATGGACAAAATAATGTAGAAGAAAATATTCAAATCAAATGTAATAGAGCATTCTAAATAATATAGTACAGTTAATATAGTACAGTTTGAGGAACATTTTTTTTACTGTATGTTAATATTTTTTGGATAATGTCCAATCATCTGCAGCATTAGCAAGAAAAAAAATATTTGTTTGTCTATTTCGTTGTTATGCACGCGACACAAAATTAAAAGAAAAGAAACCATGTGATTAGCATTTAATAAATTAAACTCTAAAAATTCATCTTTAAAACTTCACCAAAAATCAGAAAATGGAGGTAAAGATTCGAAAAAGATTTCATTTTAAAGGAAATTTTATAATCTTTCTCGTGATATAAATTTTATAGCCCTCGGATTATTATTTTAAATGCAAACTTTAAAGAATATTACAAAAACAGCTTAAAAATTTAATTTTAGAAAGTCTAAGAAGAATTTTTCAAAAATCTCTCTTAGTGCATCCCTACACTATAAGAAGAATCGCCATGCAAAATTTCAGCCCTTTATGTCGGCGGTTTTATTTGTGCGTTGTCTGTCAGTCAGTCAGTCAGCCAGTCAGTCAGTCAGTTACGGAACTGTTTTATATATAGAGATATATACACACACACACACACACACATATATATATATATATATATATATATATATATATATATATATATATATATATATATATATATATGGCCGTTCTTACAAAGAGGGTATGAAATTTCCATTCCAGTTCTAAAGAGGGAATCGGAAAAATGGGCCCCGTAAGCTTAAGGTTAACATTCGCCCATAATCCGAGAGAAACATTGGTTGCTTTCAATGAGAGCACCGTATAGGTGAACCCCCCCCTGGTGTCACCTCAATTTTGACCGAGCACCCCCAAGGGCGATATTTCGGAGGGTCGTACATTTTTCTACTCTCTCTGCCCTCACAGAGAGACTTTCCAGTCTACGGATTTAACGTGTCAATATCTGACACGAAGGTATTTAATGGCGTTGGTCGGGATTAGAACCGAGCATCCCCAGTTCCAAACCCAACGCGCTACCACTTGGCTACCTCGGATCCGTCATATTTTTCTTTAAGACCAACAGTTTCCGTGTTATTCTATCCATAGTATATGGCTTTCACTCAATAGATGATTGTACCCTATTTATGAAGATGGACAGCTATCCCTCTTTATAACATCATCATTTGCCCAGAAGCATACTATTAATTTAGAGTTACTTTTGATATATATAAAATAATAATAATCACGCAAAATATGATGATCCGAATAAACAGTCAAGAATCAGCATAGTTCCAGATTCCATATTATAATGCCTCTTTAGCCTTCGTTTAACAAATAAAGGGTCATAGCTCTAGGAAAACTTGATCATTTTATAAATTAGCATTTTTTTCATTCTTTTCCTACGTTATGACAGTCAAGGAGAGAACTGTAAAATATGAAATTTACAAGAAAAGTATTTATACCACTCAAGACAGAAATATTTAACAGGACGCTGAAGTGAGTTTTGCACAAAAATTAATGACGTTGATGCATTTTTCGGCAATTTATGCTTAAAATTTAGAGAATGAGAAATTTTATAAGTTTAAAAAAATAGCAGTGAGTTCGTTTAATAAAATATTTCGTCATGAAGTCCGTTTACTAACTTAACTATTGTGAGAGTCAGATTTTTACACTATTGCTATTTTTGTTTGTTAAATCGGTTTTATCTGTTCGGATATTACTTTTTGTAGGACGGAAGAAGTGAATAAATACATACTTCTTCAAAAGTCTTCTAGTGTTACAGAAATATTAACTTTCCACAGGGTGCGGCAGAAAAAGCTCCGACATTTCTGAAAGTCACTGGTAAAGGATTGATGGGGGTAGGTTAGCGCGGGAGGTTGCAAGAGTTCGGGCGGATTTTCTAGTTGTCAGTAGTAGACACCATGAGTTGGTCCGGAGAACATCGCTGTTTCGTTATCTAGGCGTTCTTTAAAAACAACGATTCCGTAATCGCGACTCAGAGGGCGTCAAGAACGCGCTTCAGGCCCTATGCAACTGATACCGTTCCTGATCGAAAAACAACCCTACGATGGGTTTTAAACGTGAGAGCAAATGGGTTTGCATTACCAAGGAAATTAAGTGGTCGTCCGCGGAACATTAGAACACCTTAAGGTATCCGACTACCTTTAAAACGTCAATTTTAGCAAAAATTCCGAAACTGTGTTCATTCTCTTCGTTTTAAAGATTATGAATTTCTATTTCTAAATCTGCTTTTGTTTTTTCTATACGAAATTAAATGAGAGAGATTTAAAGATCATTTTCAATCGAAATTTCAGTCGATTTTCATTTTCAATCGAAATGAAATGAGAGAGATTTAAAGATCAGCAGCAGCTATCAATTTCGATACAAGTTGAAAACTTTAATTGTATTTTCTGAAGAACTTATTTTTCATCAAAAATGTAAACGACTATCGGGTAGCTCTAAATCTAACCATGATATGTTTATGAAATTTTTCACGCATGTTTTTCATAATACTAAGAATGTAATGAACTACAGATTTGGTTCTAGATATATTATTTGTTAATTTATAGCTGCATTTATAAAAAAAAACTCAAGAGAAATTACTAAAATTTTACACGCAGTTGTATATAATGACCTGCATTTTTTTAGATTTCAAGATATCGATTAGCTTTTAGGTCATTACACACAGAAAGCACTTACGCCCATATGACAAAATAAATTAATGTTATGTGCATATTTTTTTTCCTTTTTAGAGCCAGACCCTTTATTTTGTAAAAAAATGTTTAATTTTGACTCGAAATCATTAATTTTGCAAAAAATTGCATAGTTATGGTCTATTTTTTCATCATTTTTGTATTTTTTTTTTATTTAAAAAAACAAATTTAAAAGCTCCTCGTGTACCAAAAAGTATACCACGAGTCTTACAAAAGTAAGTAAAAATCACAAAAGACCTAAAAATCTAGACTGTGCACAAAGTCAGATAGAATAACAAAAGTTTCCTTCCTTCTAACAAGATCAGAGAAAACAAGAGGCCAACCCATGGAGAGGCCCTTCAAACTTTTCCTGAAAGCAGATATAAGATTTGCATGCAAACTGCAGTGCAGAAGGATATTCTCTATATTCTCTTCACCATCACCACAGTCACAACGTCCATTTTATAAAATACCAAACCTGAAGAAGTAGCTTTTGAAATTTCCGTGGCCTGTAAAAATTTGAGTTAATTTAAAATCTGTTGAGAAATATTTGCACTTTAAACGATTGAAAGCAGTTGGAAAGAATCTCCTTGTCCACTGTGCTTTTGATGAGGCAAGATATTCCATGTTCCAGTTTACGACAGTTTTTTCTTTGGAGTTAAATTTCAAGTGGGATGCAGGAATACTCCTCATTAAATCAATGCCTCGTCTAGTCGCTTGTTTAGTCAGTTCATAGGCTCTTTCATTACCAAAGTTTCCACTATGACCACGAATGCAAGTAAAATGAATTTTCACCTTATTTTGTATTTTGGTGTTATATCCCTTTGAAAAATAAGACAGAAATTTACGCAAGTACAATTTTTGAAAAAAGGTGCTCCGAAGGTAGTTGGATAACTTAAAATGTGCAACGTGTCCTTTAGTCCGCAATTCGAAAGGAAATTCCAATCATTTCCCCAGACATGACCAACAGAGTGATGAAAAATTTTATAGGACGGGTTTTACAGTGCATTGCAAGCTGCAAGCACCACCTGAGTGATGTTACTTTCAAAACCTAGTGAAAAAAAAACTAGATTATAAGTACTTTTCGAAAATATAAAGCTTTTTTTCTGTAAATTGTTTCGTTCGGTTCTTTATTATCCTTCGAAATGTGGGAGTCCATTCTACCGCACCCTGTAGAATTAATTCTAAAACTCAATTAATTTTATAACTGACAGTCAGAAACATAATATAGAAGTGGATAATATAGCCATGGGGAATATTATGATAAATTCATCTAAATGTTAAAAATGCTTTATTTGAATCGAAGTCAAGTCGTAGAATACAAATAACGGAATGTTAAAACATTTGACAATTTTTCTGGTCGTACGGAGATCAGATTCTCAGAAATAAGCAATTACCAAGTGTTAAAATTATGTAACGGAAAAATACTTCTCAAATTTTTAAAGGCTTAAATTGCTTTCAGCACTTTTGATTTAGAGTAAAATTTTTAACAAAAATTATTCTGAAACCAAAGGATATTTTTGCCCTTTAAAATGATGAAAAATTTGGTAAATAAATCATTTATAATCAATGATTATAAGTCATTTTGATACCTTTTCTACGCACAACAGTTCAAAAAGTATGTAAATATGGACATTAGTTCAGTCTAAATATTATGAATTTTAAGTATTTTTTTTTATTTTATCTGTATAGGGATCTTCATATTAGATTCACATTTCAGGGTCAAATCAATGTAAAAGTTGCGTAAATAAAAAAAATGAAATTTTATGCCCCTTAAAGAGCTTAATACAATTCAATTTCTCCTTGATAGCTCAATTCCCTCAAAAGTTAAAATATTTATAGACATACGCGAGGTCAAATTCCCCTGTTTCGATTTCTTCCAAAAAGCCTTTATCCACCAAATAAAAAATCAAATATGATTTCGTCGTATCTTCAAAAAAAAAATTTCCTTATAATTCGGCACAAAAAAAAAAGCATTTTTCTCAGTTTCCTGCCTAAAGGTAGAAAAAACTTTCGTCTTTCAAATTTGCGGTATCGAGGCATCACACTTTTAACGTATTCCATTATACCATAGAATTTACATACATACGTACACCTCTGCATAAATCAGAAACGCATAACCTTATATGAAGCGTACATATTTCGTTTATGAAATATGGATTAAACGGTAGAGCTTGTATCAAAAATATGTACTTGCGTCATATATACTTCTTTATAACTTGAGTCATCCAATAAAATCCCAGTTTCTCAAACGCATATTTTTAAATTTATATTTCTTCCGAAGCTCCCTTTTTCCCTTCTCTTCGCCACTGTCTGTCATATTTCAACGCATCTAGAGAGCCCCCTCCTAACCTCCCAGTGGAAAAAGTGGGTTCAAAATGCCTCCGAAGTACTTTCCCACCTTACTGGATTCAAATCAGTTATCGAACCACTCTGGAACGGGAGAGAAATTTTTCAACTTTTGACGCGATTTATTTTTTTTCCCTTTAATGTTTCAATATTTATTCACCTCCGCTCGGTTATATTTTAAATTTTTCTTGAAGCCGGTTTTTTGACCTACAGTTCTAAAACTTCCAATATATACCTGAGCTTCAATGTATTCGTAGACTCATTGCATATTTCCTCGTGAATCCTAACTATTTATGTCTGTATATTAAAAATCTGAGGAGTAGTGTATATTATCTGTTGAGAATCGATGTAGCTGACAATATTAGCTCAATACTATTCCCGTCCTTACGTATTTTTTTAATAACGTTAGAACGTTATATATATATATATCAATCAAAGGGAAATGCTTGCCAATGCGGGTCCCTTGCCAACAAAGACACTCGCATTTTAACCTCGTGTTTCATTGGTTGTTTTCAATGGGTACAAAGCACAGATGAACCAACACTACCCCTTGGTTTACCTCAATTTTGACCGAGCACCCACAGGGACAATATGAGGGGGGATTATCGTACCTTCTTCCACCGTCTCTGATCTCATAAAAGGACATATATATATATATATATATATATATATATATATATATATATACATATGTACATACAAAAGAGCTAAGCAACGATAAGTAATCCTATGATAATAACCCGCGGTAGTTTCGTTAGAAGAGACTACCTGCTTTTTTTTGTTCAACGTAGGATTACGTTCCTCCATAACGGTCCGCGATAAAGCAAAATTTCAGACGTTAAAACCATCGTCGCGAATTATTAATCACGAGTGGAAAAATGTCATTTCTACAAGATGATGTTTTGACATATGTAACTTATTTTTCTTACCATCGACCTATTCTGCATAGGGTTTTCACTCATCCTTCTCTTCGTATGTAAGAATTTTATTGTTTAAAAAAAAGAAAAAGAAAATAAAGAGGTAAGCAACGATAAGTAATCCTACGTTAATAACCCGCGATAATTTCGTTAGAAGAGACTACCTGAATTTTTTTTTCTTCTTAACGAACATGCAGTGCGCGTCTTTTTACAGAGAAGGCATTTATCACTTATGAAATGTTTTCATCTATAGAATGATAATAAAAAAAAATTTTAATGATATCTAAGGGCAATGGTAGAGTTACAGGAATTACAGCGAAACCTCTTTTATCCGGCCTTCGTTGATCAGGATCCCCGGATAATCCGGATCATATTTGTAGATTTTTTTTAATTTAATGTTCACATTAGATAATAATTTTTAACTATGATAGCAAGAACGTAACTATAAGTAGACCAAATATTCGCTTTTACGTTTGAGTCAATGTACAGTTCCTGCATAGATTGTACAATAAAATATGATAATAAAATGCTTTTTGTTGAGTTTAAGAAAGCTTTACTAGAGTGTCACAAGGCGTTGACGTGGATTGACTCATAGAAGTTATTTTTATATGTTTTAATGTCTTATATACAATATATGTCTTATATACAATACTATGTAATTTTGTTAAAAAAATTTTTTTTAATCGTAATAAATGATAAGTCTGCTTAGTTAAAGATTTTCTATTGCTTATTACCCATATTACCCGGATTTTCGATAGTCCGAATTGCATATTGTCCCAGTTAGTCCGGATAAACGAGGTTTTACATTAAATTCAATTCCTCTTTTTATTTTTTTAATATGGGGTAGTAAATTGTTATTTTTATATGTTTTAATGTCTTGTAAACGATACTATGAAATTTTGTTTACAAAACATAGTTTTTTATCGTAATAAATGGTAAGTCTGCTTAGTTAAGGATTTTGTTTTGCTTATTACCCGTATTACCCAGATTATCCGGATTTTCAATTGTCCAGATTGTCTATGGTCCCAGCTAGTCCGGATAAACGAGGTTTTACTGTACAATAAATTCAATTCCTCTTTTTATTTTTTTAATAAGGGGTAATAAATTGTTCATTTTATAATCTCTTTTACTTTATCTGCGTCGTGACTGAAAAATAAACGGGAGAACGTATACGATAGCCTATTTAAACGACTCAACAACCCTAGAAGATATCCAACAGGAACGATGCTCTTCAACTCTCTAGTAAAGGAGTGGGGAATATGGAGAGCCATCTTAATATGAGCCATAATATGGAACCCCGCTCTAGTGTACTTCATCAAACTGTCATACTAGTGATGCCCCTCCAAGATGTCCTGTATGGGACTATGACTCTAGATGAATGTCTGTTGCCATTTTACAAGCAATAGTTTGAACTAAGCTGCAGTGAGTAACATTAATGCCACTCGCTTTACTGTCCTCACCTCAATGTCTACTTGATCTGGATCATAATTTAGAACATCAAGTGCTTTAAACTCAGAATCTGGTATCTCCGACCAATCTTAGTACCCCACTGAGCACCACAATGAGGTTTAAGGGTCAGAGTGTACGCAGCCTCTCGGTAAAAAACTCTCAGAGCCCTCACTAATTCCATACTTTTCTCATAATTGTAATACTAGCGGAACGAGATCATGATATCCACTAATGCAGTGGTTTTTAACATTTTTAATAGTCAACACCTCCTTAACCTTTTCCTTACGGGGTGGGATAGCATGTATCCTAAGAAAACGGACCCGAGAATGAATATATTTATATATATACATGTATGTGCGTGTGTGTGTGTGTGTATTATATATATATATATATATATATATATATATATATATATATATATATATATACCGGGTGGCCATAATTAAACTGACAGTGCTCACAGTGTTCTGTAGCGCGATCTATTTGCGAGAATGACGCCACATTTTGTAGGAAGATTAAACAAGACGGGGGACGAAGGATTCCGCGAAAAAATAAATTAGTTCCAAAAGTCACCGCTAGGGGAATATTTGGCACTGCGTAATAGAAAATAGAGTGTTAACAATTGCAAATTAATACGGAATAAAATTACCTTTTATTATGCACATTTTCTTATTTAGTTCAAGTGCAATATGGCAACACTTTTAAAAAAGCGTAAAATCTACATAAACACCGATAAAGTCTCGTGATCTGCAATATCACGTACGCTGAGCAGAAGAAGTTCTTTATTCAAATTTCACGTTACATCCATTGGCACAGTGCCAGCTGCTTGGGTTTTAAAAGGCAATGTGTTACGTTTCGAATCAATCGGATTGAAAGTTTATGTGCAATGTCTCCTTCTTTAGTCGAGCGTGCGTTACTGGTCAAATTATTTTACCTCAACCAGTGCAACGCGTCAGCCGCTCTTCGTGTTTTTAGAACGTACAAAAAAATGCGCAAAGGTAACGGTCCTGTGTCAGTTAATGGGCTAAAAGCAATGGTTGCGACGTTTGAGAAAACAGGTTCTC
Organism: Dolomedes plantarius; assembly: GCA_907164885.2. Taxonomy (NCBI): domain Eukaryota; kingdom Metazoa; phylum Arthropoda; class Arachnida; order Araneae; family Dolomedidae; genus Dolomedes; species Dolomedes plantarius. The sequence goes on from OU015498.1 coordinate 111,490,452, forward strand.
TGAAGGTTCAGTCAGGCAGACGACGAAAACCTGTACCACAGGATACAATCGAAGCAGTTGCCACAGCGATTGTCGACAGAGGACCAGACAATATTGCTGCCACCTCTAGCGCTCGTGGATTAGCTCGGAATATGGATATGCCTTACAGTACGGTATGGAAAATCTTACGAAAGATTATCAACTTCTATCTGTACAAGATCAGCCGTGTACAGGAGTTACTGTATCCCGACTATGATAAGCGATTGACTTTTGCTCTCACCTTTCTTGCCAGAATGGAGGTGGATGATGCTTGGCCGTGGAAAATCTTATGGGGAGACGAGGCCCACTTTTACCTGCATGGAACTGTGAATACCCAGAACTGCCGAATTTGGGATGACAAATCACCACATGCAGTCACAGAAATCCCCTAACATTCACCAAAGGTAACTGTTTGGTGTGGGTTCACAGCATAATTTATCGTAGGTCCATCGTAGCGCCAAATATTCCCCTAGCGGTGACTTTTGGAACTAATTTATTTTTTCGCGGAATCCTTCGTCCCCCGTCTTGTTTAATCTTCCTACAAAATGTGGCGTCATTCTCGCAAATAGAAAACACTCGCTCTACAAAACACTGTGAACACTGTCAGTTTAATTATGGCCACCCGGTATATATGTATATATATATGTATATATATATATATATATATATATATATATATATATATATATATATATATATATATATACAAATATATACAAACCCCTTAATGGCCGCTCTTATAAAAGGGGGTATGAAATTTTCCGTTCTACAGGAGAAATCGGAAAAAAAATGGGCCCCGTAAGCTAAAAGTTATATCTGAAAATAAAATCCCACGCCAACATAAAAAATGTGTTTCTATTTTTTATTTATGAAAACACATATGTTGCAAGATTATTCATTTATTGCATACAAAATTAATATTGTTTTATGTGCAATAATATAATTTGCAATACAAATTATATTATTACACATGAAATAATATCTACATTTTAAGGCTACGTTGTTGTTGTTTGTTCATAATTATCCTTTAAAAACGAGGCTCTTTTTTTGAAAGAGCCACGCGTTAAGTCAACTAATGCTTGTAAGAGATTTCTGGCTTTTGTTTTGATGTGCAAAAATCATAAAAAAAACTCATTTCACAAAGGCAAGTGGTGACAAATGGTAAAAGTGCCTCTAATGCTGATTTTGCCAATTTTGGATAAAGTTCTAACTGCGTACACCAGAACTGTTCTAAGTCCAGTTTTTCAAATTCCATTTCAATACGGGCATTAGCTCGTATTGCGATGAGATCGTCTTTTAATAAAACGTTGTCTTCCATTGAATTTAGGTTAAACAAAATTGGATTGAGTATCAATCTATTAATTTTGCTTACATTTCCCGTGGAAAAGTTTCCTTCAAATGATTCCCTCAATTGGTGGAGTTGTAATTTAATTTCGGGTATAATTGTTGTTGTTTTTGATTTTCCAAAATTATTGAATCCAGAAAAGGAAAATTTGCTAAATTCCCATTTTCAACTTGACGTCTCCAAAGTTTTAATTTAGGCGGTTAGGCAGCAATTTTCATTAAAAATTTAGAACCTCCTCTCGCACCCCCAGGGGTGCCCGCACCACCGGTTAAGAACCAACTGCACAAATGAGATGATTTTTATCTTTGACACGTTTACTAGTCAGCATGAGCCTCCTAGTGTTTGATCTCATGCTTATACTTCTGAACTTTATAATTAACTAGTTGGTACCCGTCAAAACATGATGGCTAGATAGTAAATAAATTCACTAATACACAAATTATACTCAACACATCATTGCCAAATGTTGAAAATCATAATAATTCGCAGAAACAAATTAATGTCTTTAAACGGCCTCGTGCTTAGAGAATATGTAAAGCCAGATTTAAAAATGTCACTGGGCATGCTCAGAAAGCAATTTTTTTAATATTTGTAAATTATCGCTAATTAAACAGCGCGAAATAAACAATTTCCATGAGGTTTAATCTTACATTTCTCAAACATAATTATCATAAAAATAAAAATGGCAGAGAGAGATCTAGAGAGACTCCTCGGAATAAACGTTTTTATCATTAAAACATGTCAATGAGTATGCACAGAAACAGTGAGTTTCTAAAGACAGATTTAAACATGCCGCTGACCATGCGCATAAATCAATTTTTAATTGTAAATTATCGCTAATTATTAGTATTTGCGGTTATAAAAACTAAATTTGACAAATTTACAGATTATTATCTTTCGTTTAAGACCAAAATGAAGTAAATTGATGCAGTAGTTTTCTCTCACGGACTGCCCAAAAAGTCGGCTTAGCAACTTAAATTTATAGATGGCTATTGCAGGCATTGTGTTTATCTATACATCTTCAACGATCGTTATCTTTAAATAATTGTGATTACAACATTCTGTCTCAGTTTAAGTCATGTATTAAAGCAAGAATGGAGGAATTCGTGCACATTTAAAGAATTGTTTTCAAAATAGTAAAGAAAATACTAATCAACGGGGCTTGTGGCGGCCCAGTGGTACAGCGAGCTGGTTTTCGGTGCCGAGGGTGCTCGGATCGAATCCTAGCGTCGCGCCACCAAAAATGCCTCTGTTCTTGTAGTCCCTTCATAGGGGGTAATTCTGTCCGCCTATATGGTGCCCCCACAATAAAATGGGCAGTGAAATTGCGGCGTAGTATAGGCGAATGTCTCACGACAAGTGCCGCATTGGGAAAAAATAAAATAAATAAATAATACTAATCCACGTATTTGTCCATTAAGTTTTCGAAAAATCAAAATTGAAAAGGGGACGCAGTTTTCCTTAATCCTTCAAAAAAAACTGTAACCTTCACTTACGCATGACTTCCTAGTATAGAAAGTGTAGAAGAACGAAGCAGTAACGACGTAAAATCGAAACAATTTTCTCTACTTTTTCATGAGATAAAACTTCCCCTTTTTTTTTCTTCTTCGTTGAATGTTGCGGTAACATTCTAAGATTCTTTCCTAAGGTGAATTTAATGAAGCTATATTATTTATAGAAACTGCAGAATTTCTTTTATCGATTGGTACTACCTATACGCAGGAGGGAAAGGAAAGTTATTATGATGAACAAACTAGTACGGTCATAAACAATTCGTGACTGAATATAATAAAATATTTGATTGTGTTTACTTGTATAAGATTACAACGCGTATGGAATACATTATACAGAATATGAGAGGCGATATTCTAGTGTCTTCCCTTCAAATAGGTGATGTTTATATAAAAAATGAATAAATATATATATGTGTGTGTGCATGCCATATTTACATTTTCGTCTATGTCAAACGCATAGAAGTCTATTATCATAATTTATCAGCCTGTAATGGCCTCAAAAAATGTCCATTAAATATCGATTCAACTATCTATATATACAAAACAGTTCCGTAACTGACTGACTCACTGACTGACTGACTCACTGACATACAACGCACAGACCAAACCGCTGGACCTAAAGGGCTAAAATTTTGCATGGCGATTCTTCTTATAGTGTAGGGGTGCATTAAGAAAGATTTTTGAAAAATTCTTCTTAGATTTCTTTAAATTAAATGTTTAAGTTGTTTTAGTAACTTTTTTTAAGTTTTCATTTAAAATAACAATTTGAGGGTTATAAAATTTGTATCACGCGAAAGATCATAAAAATTCCTTTAAAATGAGAACTTTTTCGAATCTTTACCTCCCTTTTCTGATTTTTGGCGAATTTTTAAAGATTGATTTTTAGAATTTAATTTATCAAATGCTGATCACGTGATTTCTTTTTCTGGTACTTTAAATAAATTTATCGTCACGTGCATAACAACTAAATAGACAAAAAAAATTTTCTTGCTAATGCGGCAGACGATTGGACATTATCCAAAAAAATATTAAAATACAATAAAAGATATTACGTTCCTCAAACTGTACTATATTATCTGTACTATATTCTTTAGTATGTCGTATTACATTTAATTTGAATATTTTCTTCTACATTATTTTGTCTATAAAAATATCTCTTACAATTGTTTTATAAATATATTTTTTTGTTTTTTTTTACATCAATTGTATACATTGATCGTCGTATTTATTATAAATATATATATGACATGTTTCGTATCCATTTCGTTATTAATTAAAGACAATCGTGGACCGAATGATTAGATGATATGACAGAGATCCCTTAAACTTGTTTATTTTCATTATTAAACTACCAGAGCTCCAACATAATTATGCAAACCACTCCATCCAGGTTCTGTCTCAAGACATACGTCCTCTCTCCATCAGATCTCTCTGCCGACTCACTAGATTTCCTTTGTTGAACTCCCGCCCAATCTTTTTGCTGTCTCAAATCGTATGTTCTCGAAACTTCTCTTATGTAATCTCCTTACGTAACTTGCTTCTTCTGATAAATATCTCTCTTCTGAAAGATACCCGTCCAGTGGCGACCCCTATTGATAGTTTTTGCTATTAACAACCCTTCTTCTTTTTATGCCGAACTTTCGTGAGTTAATAATTTTTGATTGTCAATTCCCCTTTTTCCCAAACAAAAGCCCCCCTATATTTTAGTTTTACGTTTTTTCCTTACATATATATATTTACTTATTTTTTTTGGTTTTAATTGCATACATTGACTGTTGTATTAAATTTGAATGTACTCCGTAGCGAAGTGCGGGTTTTCAGCTAGTAAACTTATATAACAAAACTGATAGAGAGGAGTTGGGATGTAAAAATTATTCGCTACAGAAATTAGTAGTGACTGTTTACCTGAGGTCTTCTAACTGAGGTCGGTGATCTAAACAAGTGAACTATTCCAACTGTAAGAGGAATTCTAATTTCTAAATTTCTTGCTTGACATAGTTCTTCCCCCTCTTTTTTTTTTTTAAAATCAACAACATTATAATAACTATTTTCTTTTGATGTCTCTGAATTTCATTCCATTAAGAATATTTTCCATGTGATTTAGAATAGTCCATTATCGAATAATTCTTCCCAAAAATTGGATTCCCCTGTTACAAACAACTGCCAGGATGAAGATTCGAACCTGGGTCTCCTAAACTCGAGGCTGAATTTATACCAACTGTATTCTTCCTGCGATAGAAATTCTCATTTTTTAGTTCAATTCCTCACAAGTTATATCAAATCCCTCACTGATGGAGATTTTTAAATAATATACTAGGTCTTCACCAGGTCTGATTTAGATATTAAAAAAGTTTAGTATTGGCAATCGTTTTCCATTAAATATCCAAAATTTAGAACTCCGAGGGTATTATAAAGATCACATCCTAAAAATATCCTCTAAAAGCGATAACCTAATAGTCAAAAAGCTTGAAAAGGCTTAAAGAGCTAATTATTAGGAAATTCCAAACTGCAAAACCATGCAAGATTTCCAGCAATCCAGCCTTATTAAAAATAGTATTTTTTTCTACTACTTCTGCTTTTCATAAAACAAAAATAATCTCGTGATTCTAACACTTTAATTTCTTTTATTGATTAGTCAACAGAAAATATTCATATTATGGATTAGTCAGCAGAAAATATATTTGTCAAAAATATAGAAAGTCAGTCGCGTATTCATAAGGAGATTCAATATAACTAATCCTGAAATTCGTGTCCGCCTCTGCAACACTGCATGCATTTAAATTCAAAGTTCTATTTATTTTCAGCAATGTGTCAGAATGCAAAAGGATTTATATGTTTAAATCATTTAAATGACACATTATGCTGTTCGTTAGTAAATATCATGTCAGGCTTTGTCAAGGCAAGTTATGATAAACCATGTAAATGTGGAATGCAGGAAGCTTCAAGTTCGATTACCGAGCCTTTATACAAGTTATTCTTAACATAAAGGGAAAATGGGAGTGGCGAAAGTGTAGTATACCTGTGCGTTGTTATAACGTATTTACAACATAGTTCTATAGTGTATGATGTATAGTATAGTGTTTTGTGTATGAATTAATGTTAAGTCTTTCATGATAATCTGATGATGCACTGTGTATATACATTATGCGCAACGCTGTATTTGGCAGCGTATTGTGAGTGATCATTTAGCAATGTGTATTTACGGTGTGTGTATTGAATGTATTTATATGTATGTTGCTTGTATATATAATAATGTGCATTCTACGTAAGTAACTATTGTATGCGTAACTTATTCATGTGGGTATTGTATGAGTAATATTTTAATGAACAGTATATGTATTATAGTTTGTGTAATAGTGTGTGCAATTTGGTATAGATTGTCCTGTATGTATAATTATGTGTTGAGTATGTTTTGCACTCAAGTCTGTGCTCAGAGTTTGATATATTTTATGTTTCAATAAGGTAGGGCAACCAGGAATAGGCGCGGCATTAAGCAGTGTTGTCCATCCAAATTGGATGAAAAGTTATTTTTAATTTGTAAAGGCTAGTTAGTAGTTTGTTTAACGGCTTGGTGGTGCGAGGGTAATTCGTTCACCCCCGAGCCTGTGGGTCCCAGAAGAGCGGAATGCTGTCAGGACGTCTCGCCATTAGTAATATTGCCGTATAAGCTACGGCTGTGCCGGCAAAAACCTTTGAATTACAACACAGTTTTTCTCGCATTTCACAGATGATTTTAATAACCTTTGTATTTCAGGCTCAACAACAAAGTAGTGGCTCTCAAAGAAATCCGTCTACAACCGGAAGAGGGTGCCCCGTTCACAGCCATCCGAGAGGGTAAGTTCTTTTAGATCTAGAGATACGAAAAAACTTTAAAAATTCAAACAAGATAATGACAAATAAACCTAAAATTGTCTTCCCACAGTATAAAAATGTCGATAGATTTTATATAGGATCTAAAGACTTTTCAACATCCTACCTCTTTACAAACATAAAATAACAGTTATTAATTAAAGAGAATATTTCTATATTAGGTATAAAAGTAAAAACAGGCAAGGGAACATTTTCACCTCAGTGAGGTGAAGCAAAATGATGATGATTCAAAAGGGTATTTATAGCTTTGTAGAAGAGCACATAATTAAAAGGAAGATGTATAGAAAATCTGATTTTGTGCGATAATGTAATAAAACGCATCAATATCTGGTTACGCAGCTTTAATACCAAACACAAACGCTATTACACTAACGCACAACACTAACGCACGTGATACGTTGCTCCATTTGAAAACAACAGCTTTCGATTTTATAGAAAGTGAACACTTTGTATGCTTTGGTTTGGGAAAAAAATCTTCAACACTTATTTATGGAAATTAACTCACTCAGTGTTGCTGGGGACCTGAAAGAAGGCCCCGATCTGCACATAGTAGAAACATTTTGTGGAAACGTATAATTCTGAACTTCAACCAAGGTCAACGGTAGGCTGCATGTCTCCGAATCAGTGGAGAAAATTCAGTAAATAAATGAAATATTTTAAACCATTAGGTATTTGTACAAGTTAAGTCCATGGGTAACTGCCACCATTGCTAAAGTTCTGCCAGATTGTCTCTCCCGTATTGTTTCAGAAATTTGATGTCGAATGGGACGTGTGAAGCATCACTGGAAGGTAGTCATATCAAACTTAAACGGTTTGCATTGAGACATCAAGTGTTATCCTACATTTCACGGTGATAAAACTGTCCGTCTTTTAATATTTTATTTACATTCAACATTTTATATATCTTTTGAAACCCCCTGCATAAATATAGGCATAAAACTTATTAAATAATTCATCACACCTCTAATACATCAACAAGGGGATTTAACTAAGAAACTCAGAACTTTGTCATTAAATAATTAATAGGGGAACTGGAGGGTAAACACTAAATTGTTTACTGCATGGAGTGTTGCCCATGAAATTGCGAAATTTAAATTCCTTTTTGAGTGGATAAACATTACTATCAAGTTCACGGGGAACTGGTAATAAATATGTCCAGATTTTGATCTAAACGAGTGGATACGAAAATTTATTTCTAACCAAGCGGATCATGTCTTTTCGGTATGTGCTACAAACTGAAAGTTTGGAATCCAAATACAAAAAGGACAAAGCACAAAAAAATTAAGTTGCTCTACTTGTTTGGATGTTTGTTTTTAAAATCTTGACAAGCTTTAAAAATACTGTATTTCTGTCTTTACAGCCTCCCTCCTACGAGGTCTGAAACACGCCAACATTGTCACGTTGCACGACATCATCCACACAAGGGAAACACTCACATTCGTCTTCGAATATGTGGTAAGTACTACATTCCAGACTTCCCGAATTTACTTTATGTTTACATGTTGCTGTTGTTGTTTCCAATCCCCGTGGTGTAGGAAAGTCTACACCAAGTCCAAAGGACCTAGGCCCTCAAATCCTAGGTCCTTGGCGAAGGGTAGTAAGCAGCTTCACTTTAAGGCTTGGTACCACTAGGGCTGAAGTCTGACCTGACCTCGAAGAACATCGGTCCCGTAATTTTGAACCGATTCAAGTGACGAGACCGTAACAATTGACCGGTTTACACGTACTCTCCGTAAAAGAAAGTTTAAAACATTACAGCTTGATATCCATCAAGAAGATAAAAATCAAATTCCCAGTCAATAAGAAGTGAATAGCTTATCTAATTTAACAATTTTTAGGCTGTTGTGTACTAACCCTATTGGATTCTCTCACCTCAATGTTAACTTATTAAGAAAATTTGTCTACTATTTGCAGTTACATAAATCTTCATAATCAAATAACTATAGTATTTTCAGACAGCCTGAACTTTTCTGCACCTTGCAATAGGATTCATTTTATAAATTTCGTCTACCAAAGGAATTTAAGAGCGTTTAAAGTACACTATACCAGATTTTTTCCTGGAATAATTTAAATTGTAAAATATTATTTGCATTTTTTTAAACAAAAAATGCCCCAAGGTGTAAAATTTCTTTCTCTATTACGGAGTATAATTTTTTTTTTAAATCTTTAAATCCAAGTCACCAATCCTTGGAAAACTTTTCGCCATAGGTTATCATTGAGGTAGGCGAATCCAGATTTTGTAGCCATTAAGTGTAAATTCTGTGAAGGTACATTACCAAATGCATATTCAACTAATTCTCTCCATGTTATATTCACATCATTTTGGAAAATTATTTCAGTGATTCATATATCACCTTTACACTCTTTTACATTAAAAACGGCATATTTCTCGAGAGCAATATATCATGCAATATTAAATTTATTATCCTTGTTATCAAAACTCACTAGCTCTTTATACTTACGAGTATACTGTAATTTTTAAATTACTCGACTCCTGATAAACAATTTTAATAGGCATTGGCATAATTTCAAGTCAATATCTTACCATAATAGTTATTGAATTAATTATTTATCTTAGATTTTTTTTATTTGGAATTAATCGGACCATTCAAAACTACTTTCCAACGCTGTGATTACATATGATGAATCTATGTTCAGACAAAGTGTTAACATACTATGTAAAGATAAATCTCCAAGGCTTATCATTTTGTTATGGTTCAACACAAAAAAAAAGGATTTTTTTCTGAAGGAAATTTTTCTTCAGCTTCTCGAGGGAAGGAAACTTCAGTTGCCAACCATTTCTTGCATCGATGAAAAAATCGACAAGCGAGCCGGTCGATTAGTGTCAAAAAATTTTCTTTCGTTCCTTATATCTAAGAGGAAAAAATGTGTTTATGTCTAAACCAAGAATGTAATCTTGTGGGGTTTTTTTATGGTTTGATACTAGTTTTTTTTAATGATAAAGAATAGCTATATGAAATAGTTTGGAGATAGTTTGATCCCCTTTGAAGGAATTGCCTTCCTTCACGCCTTGCAGAGAATTAGTTCAGATAATTTTGAATTTTTTCTGTAGTTTTGATACAGTACTTATATCAAATAATAATTTGTTTATCCTAAAGTTGTCAGTAAAAAAAAGAAATTTCTCTGATTTTAAACGCATGTTTTCGCTTCCATTCCAGATGTTGTATAATAATATACTATAGAATAATACTCTTTAAACGCATGAATAAATTTATTTATCGTCTTGACACTACTGTTGTTAAACCGTATCGTGTATTAGAACATGATACAGAATGGCGATGTGATTGTTCTCAAACTTCCTTATCTTTACCTTTTCATCGATCATTTTGTTTTCCACCTTGGTAACCCTGTATCATTAATTCCCAGTTGTCTTCCTCTGTTATGCCTCAGGATACGTCCACATTGCTTTCTTTGTTTTACATATCATTTCTTAAAGGATTCAACAAATAGCTAAGTGCATCAGTGTCGTATCGCGTGTCAAATTAGATACACTGAAAAGACCCATAGCATTGTTCCTTATTGCTAAGGTGGTAAAATTCTTGATTCGGATACAGTTGCATGATACATAGGTAGACGCACTATAAGGGTGCGTCCAAACTTGTATCACTGAACTGAATTATGTATCTTGTAACATGATACACGATACACAACAATGATATAAGACGTTGCTGCAAAACTATCTTTTCATCGATCATTTTGTTTTTCACCTCGGCAATCCTGTATCATTAGTTCTCTATTGTCTTCCTCTATTATGCCTCAGGATGCGTCCACATTGCTTTATTTCTTCACATATCATTTCTTAAATGATTCAACGAAAAACTAAGTGCATCAGTGTCTTATCGCGTGTCAAATTAGATACACTGATATGGCCCATAGCATTGCTCCTTATTGCTAAGGTGGTAAAATTCTTGATTGGGATACAGTTGCATGATACATAGGTAGACGCACTGTAAGGGTACGCCCAAACTTGTATCATTTAACTGAATCATGTATCTTTTAACATGATACATGATACACAACGATGATATAAGACGTTGCTGCAAAACTATTTGTACTACCTCCTTATCTTTCTCCCCAACCATTTTTCCATCACTGCACATTCTGCGGGAAATCTTCATAATGACATCTGTATCACGGATCACTTTTTATGCTTCGAAGGAACACCTGCTTCGAAGTAGTTCTTGATAGGAGCATATGAGAGAATTGAAATTTAATGCACTGATACACAATCCACACTTAATTCGGATAAGGTTAAATTATATATGGATGATGTCACTTGAAGAATTTTTTCTAAAACTATTTATTTATACAACTTTAAATCATTTGTCTCTACAGTTTGTTTTTGATCCTCACTGGATATAATACTCCTTTTTCTTAACCCCTCAACGGGTGCGCCTTTGTACAAAGTGCAACATTTTTGTCATTTTGAATGGTTTGTTTTTACATGTAAGGTTTGAATGTTCTAAGCAGTTTCTATTTATAGCTGCACCATTTCTAACGCAGGTCTCATTTTCTGATACTTGCATTCCTTTCCATTCATTGTTAGTCGTGATCTAACCGTGGTAATCCAGCGATTATACTGGATTACAATATGACAAAAGCCGGAGTTGTTGTAGATGATCCAATGTTCACCTATTACACGGTATCGCGCATATCACGAAGATGGACAATCTCATTTTTTTAGGTTTTTGGACATAATAGGAATCCATTCGCAAATTGTCCTTAGATCCAATAAACCGGACAGTTTTGAAATAAGACGATTATATCTGCATAATTTTGCCTTTAATTATAAATATATCTCAATGTTATCAACATTTTATATCTTGTCATACAACACAGAATTATTGTTTTCAATCTGAAAAAAAAAGTCTGTTACAAAAGGAATAATCAAGGTTGAAAGAGACGTTGCACTTTGTGCCATGCGCGCCTGCTTGTGTTTCGAAAATTGGCTCATCCGCTGAAGGGTTAAATATTTAGAGCTGTTAAACAATTGAATTTCAATTCATGATTGAGATAAATTTCTATCATGAATTGAAATAGCAGCATATTTTCACAGCATATTTTCTCGTTGCAGCATACAGATCTCAGTCAATACCTCGAAAGACATCCGGGGGGCCTACATCCCAAAAATATCAAAGTAAGTCTCGTTTGCAAAAACGATTTTTCTTAATTATGGCATGCTGTAAATAAGTAAGATTCATTAATCTGTCTTTTTTTTCTCTCCATCAGCTTTTTTTGTTCCAATTATTAAGGGGCCTAGCTTATTGTCACCAGAGAAGCGTTCTTCACAGGTAAAGTGCTTGTCAGTTTGCAAGTTATTGTGATAACATCATATCTTGATTTATGACATTTTTACCATGTTTTTATTAACTTGCTTTCTTGTTTGTTTGTGTGTTTGTCCCTTACAAATCTTGCAATCGATTTTCAACTAACTTCCCGACTAGCTAGACATTTGAAACTAGAAAAGCTCAGAACACGATGACAATGCATTCTTTTAATACTTTTAACCATCTTTAAGCAGAATTAAATTAATTTTCAGTTATTTTCATTTAATTTTGTTTTGTAGACTGGTGCAGCCATTTATCGACCGGAACGCGAACGAAAATTTAAACGCAAGTTAACTTCCAATTAACTTCATTTTCTTTCAAGGTGATGGGATAATTCATCAAAAAAATTTTTAAAAAGTATTTAATAATACATATAATTATCAAGTTTATATGATTTAACAGAAAATTTAAAAACACGGTATATAAAAAGTTCTCTTTATCTTCTAATTATTATTTTCTTTTTTCTAATGAGGCGGCACTTGTCATGAGACATTCACCGTTTGTTATTCACCATGAAGTTTTACTGGCTACTTTATTGTGAGAGCATCATTTAGGTGAGCCAGTATTGCTCCCACGTTAACGGCAAAGCCTTATTCGGGATTTGAAGCCAAGCCCACCACGGCGCTAACCACTATATCATGTGGGCGGCGTATTTTTGTATTAGTTATTTCCAAATGAGTACTTTACACGTCATCAAATGAGTACATTTGTTTGCTTTAACATAGTGAAATATGGGCTTTGGCTTATATGAATAAGTTTGTATGAATAGGTAAATACAAATATTCGGCCATTCAATAATGATACCTAAAATGCGCAGAATTTGCGATGTCTTGACCTCTAACTATACAGGGTTCCCACCTATATCCGTTACACCTCCATTAACTTCTAAACGGTGACAGCTTAGGCCATAAAGTTAGTGTCTAGGTATAGTAAAAAAGCTATGCGCTACTCAATGAGACAACTTACAACGCCATCTATCGGCAAATTTTGGAATTGGCGTTTTTATCTCAAAAACGATACGAGATACGGGAAAAAGTCAACTACAAAGTTGATCACAAGCATCGGTTTAGTAAGAAAAGACATCTTGCGTGTAGGGTATTATTTACCTTGAAACAATGGATGCATGCATGGGTTGGAACAAGCAAGGAAGACAAAGCATTGACCTTAAACATACATTTATTTGATAACACAAATTTCAATTAACTTGTCATAGCTATTAATATAACAATCCGTTTCATATTAACAATTTTAACATTGAGAACCCAGAAGCAGAAGCAAACTATATTGTCAAAGACGATTTTTAGAGTCTATTGGGGAGGCACTTACTATAGCTGATGTATGCAGCGATAATGGTAGCATCGGCGACCGGGACCCAGAATCATCTCCCGTATAGGAACACCTTGGCGGGATATTCGCACTTCTCCAAGGCTCTGGGGCAGACGAGAGTCTCTAACATCTAACTCTGTGGAACCAAATCCAAGAGCCGTCACCTTATTTTCCAAAACCTTCCGTCCTTAGCGGAGCTGTTGTCCGTTTACAGGGGGGCCATTCTGGCCCGCCCCTCACTTTCATTGGGCAGTGGGCTGTTTTTCTTTCAATGGTTCCTGCCCCAATTGGTTCTTTATTAAACCGCCTCTGTTGCCTCTGTCCTATCCTCTAGTTGCCTCTGTATCCTCTGTTGCCTCTGTCCTATCCTCCAGTTGCCTCTGTCTGTTGCCTCTAGTCTATGAAGTACCTCCCCCAACATAATTTTATTTTGCAAAACAACTTTGACCCTTCTCATCTGACGTTTTTACTGTGGGCCATAAAATAACGACCATCCATCTTGTAAAATTTAGACTTCAGATCGCTATCACTGGCCGCACCGACAGCTATTCTTCTATTTTTTATTGGTTTACAATCCTGTATTTACCCCTGTATCTGCATAGTTTATAATACATTCGTTATTGGCCACACACCGTGGGGAATTATACCATTTTCACTTCTACATTGCGCACATTAATACTTAAAAAAGAATGTAGAAAATGAACATTTGTTTGGTCACGATTTCGAAAATGTTCATGTCATAAAGAGTGGAAGAAAGAAACTGAGACACTTTCCTATCTTCAGGATCATTTATTTATGTTGCTGAAAATGCTCTCCATTAGCCACTATACACATTTGCACACTGGACCTCCGTGAGGTGGTCTTTTCGAGCTTCGCACGCGTTCCACGACGCCATAGTGTTGAAAATCATGACCAAACAAATGTTCATTTTTTACATTCTGTTTTGAGTATAAATGTGCGCAAGGTGTCTTTTCTTACTAAATCGATGATGCTGAACAACTTTGTAATTGACTTTTTCCCCGTATCTCGTACCGTTTTTGAGATAAAAACGCTAATTCCAAAATTTGCAGACAGATGGCGTTGAAAATTGTCTCATCGAGTAGCGCATAACCTTTTTACTATACCTAGACACCAACTTTATGGCCTAAGCTGTCGCCGTTTGGAAGTTAACGGGGGTGTAAAGGATATAGGTGGGAACCCTGTATATTCCTTCATACGTTTTTAGTGCTGCGATACAATATTTCGTTGTTGTTTTTTCTGTGTTGATGTTAGTCTCTTGTTGCTAAGTACGAAGTTTACTGATTATATCTGGAAAAGTATCCTAAACTCTTCTTGCAGAATATTTCATTGAAAACAAATTGGACAAAGTTAAAGTATTCGAAATTCATCTTAACAAGTCGTCCTAGATCAAAAAAAGAATAGAACTAAGATATTTTCTAACAAATAAGTCAGTGTAAATTTCTGACTATGATAATTGTATTAGAACCTAGAGAGTACGAAAAAATATAATTCTGTTTAAATTTGAATGCGATTTTCGTTTTTTCGTGTTATAAACTAAATAAGAATCATCACGTATGTTTCAATTTGTCTTATGTAGGTTTTAAATTGTATTCTAACATGAATAAAAACCAACATGAAATTTATCTTCGGACGTATTGAATATTTTCTTTGTTTATTTTGGCTTACTTTAAAAAGTCATTTTCTAGAGATGTTACTTCGGTAAAATTTCTTTACTAACAAAGGTCGTACACCGAATTAAATATTTTTTCCTTCACTTTTAAGTTCCTGATATTTTTGAGTTGATTTTAAAAAAATATAAATTAAATTAATAATTTTTCTGGAGTTGCGGTTGATACAATTTACTACAAGAAAAGTATTGTCAAATGAATACCGGTTAGCTTCAAGGGTAGATTTTAAAAGTTAACGAAACATTAAGATTTTTTAATATTTTAGTTATTTCTGTATATGAGTGGTTTATTTTGAAAGTCACTTTTTCAAAAAAAATCAAGTTAATAATAACATAAATTACAAATTAACAGTGTCTTTTTATTCTTAAAAAAATTACATTCAATAGGGTAAGGAACCACTGAGATTTTAAATATTCTTAGATATTTTTTAAATAGCGCCCTTTACACGTACCTTCTTTCCCACGTGAAACTACAATCCCGCGTGATAGGGTGCACGTGTAAAGGTGTCGGAGAGGAAGGGAAAGGTGCTTTGGAGTGTACAGGATTACGCGCGGGAAAACTTGCAGATGCAATCACGCGTGCTTACGTTTTCTCCTCATGTTGCGAGTTTTTCCAACGCTCGTTCTTTCGCGCGCGAATGCTCGTGTCTGGAACATACATGTATTGGAACATACAAGTTTACAAGCTAAACAAAACAGAGAATTTTATGAAAAATATTTCTATACCAACGGAAAGGTTGAGTGGCAAGATCGTATGGTTGCGATGGGGAGAGCTTAGATTAAGAATTAGTGTATTTAGTTACTATGTTATTAGCTTTCACATGTAACTGTAATATGTAGTTGTAAATAAATGCAAAATAATTCAACTTACGATTTTTGTCGCTGCCCAGTTTCACTACCTTCCATCACGCCTTGTTCATTTGTCAGAATAGCAGTTGGTCATTTTCTTCAACGTTTAAGCTTCCATCCTCTGGTTCATCATCATTAGTAAAACTACTAGTAGGTAGTTCCTGGTCTTTTGTAAACAGCAAATTATTGTAGTACGACAGGGAAGATGTGTAGACGTCATCTGTTCCTCTTCCACCACGCTGACTGTCACTGACTTTCTTTAGTTCCTCCCGGAAAGAGGCTCTTAGACTTTGTATTTTTTTTTTACTACGAAGTGTCGATTGGCTTAAGAAATGGTTCTACTTCTTAAAAGTCCATTTCTATAACACAACATTACTAAAACAATAACGAATTAACTGAACGCTCCAGTAAAACTGTGTGTTTTTCACACGTGCCAGTTTCACGCGGTCAATAGCGCGCGAATCCCTTTACACGGACGTTCTTTCCCTTTTCCTTTAAAATGACAAGAGTATTCGAGCGCGAAAGAACGAGCGTCCCCAAAACTCGCAACATGAGGAGAAAACGCAAGCACGCGTGACTGCGTCTGCAAGTTTTCCCGCGTGCAAGTACTCGCGAAAGAGCGTACGTGTAAAGGGCCCTAATATCTTCACTTAAAAACACAGTGACTTAAGCCACTTTCAAAATAAATGGCTCACATGTCCAACCCTTTTTCCTTTTATAAAGGAAAATTTTAATGTAGAGATAAGTTTGGCACGAAACAAATGAACTTTTGTTCTTTTTGTTTCATATAAACGTTTTTAGAAATCTCTTAATAATTCACACACAACAAAAAAAAATTGTACATTAAATTTCAGTGGAAGCTAGAGGTTTACATAAACTAAAGTACTTCGGTTTGCTAGTACATACCTGAAACAAGATCTATCCAAGTATTCAGCTATTTTGGGGGCTTTGGGAAGTTTGAGAGTTTCCTTTCGGCCCCATTAAACGAATATCCAATTGAGTGTTACAAACTATCCATTTTATGGTAAAATCATGTCTGAATTATTTTTATTTCTTAGAATACCGTCAGAATTGTTGTTGTTAATGAGTGTGCTAATACCTTAATGATTTCTTCAGTAGTATATCCAAAGAGGTAATTTCCGTATGTCTCAGATATAAGATAACAAACTAAACTCAGTTTACACTTCGAAAACTTGCATCGTATACAACAAAATTTATAAGCAAATAGTGTAGCTGCAATTTTCTCTAGACTATTAAAGTTTGAAGGAACTCATTTTCTATTCATTATATGCTACTAGCAAAAAAAATCACTCCTGTAATAATAGCATGGAAACTTTATAATTAGAATGTTACGTGCACTTCATGCAAGTAAGATTGTTCCTCTTCGGCAACTTTCCACTTTGTTCAAAATAGGATTTATTTTATCATCACGATCATTGACAACGATCAATACAACATGCTTTATTGTTTACATGCTGTCTTCTTTTTAATTTACTTTAGTCTTAAAATTATCCCACACATTTTTAACTGTCTATTTTGAAAGACACTTTCATTCTCTTTCAACCTGGGTTTAAGTCCTTTCAGTTTAAAATTTGTGCACCTTAACTAGAACTGTTCTTGAAATTAAGACAAAATTGTATTTTTGTACTATCCCATGTAAATTAATGCATGAAGTATGTTTTATCTTACAGTTAAATTACGCTACTTAAAGGGATAACAATATCGTAACTGTGTCTACTATTTTAACCCATATGAAAATTTCGCTTCAGGGGTTATATCGTTAAAATATAATGAAACAATAATACAAAATTGTAATGAACCAGGTTTGTAAAAATTTAACGACTGTGTTTGATTGCATCTTTACTTAACAAAACCCTATTTTTTTCTGCAGTAAATACTTTTGAAGTAAAATATGATATATGATTGTTTTGGGACAAACGAGTCTTATGTTAAAAAATTTATGTCAAAAATGAGTAAAGAATTAATGATGCATATGAATTTTCTCATACATTCAAAATCTCATGTTGTAATTGGATTTTTAATCTTTTTTTCACTTTGCAGGGATTTGAAACCCCAGAACTTATTAATAAGTGAAGTAGGGGAGCTCAAACTCGCAGATTTCGGTAAGTAGTTCTATTCAACGTTACATTCAATTTGTAACATTGAATGGGATACATACATGCATATATATACACACATACATACATAAATATGTGTGTCTATGTTTGTTTGTGTGTATTACTTAGTTATTTTGCATTCCTCCTTATAAGAAGGATCATATGTACAGACATTTTTTCAAGTCATGAGGTTATTTTGTTGAATGAAAGTTACAATTACATGTAATTTTTCTCCCGTGATTCACTTTTATCAGAATTTCTTCCAAGCTTGAAACTTTAACAGTTAGTCTGATTTTATATGAAGTTTTGATACAACGTAGTTCAACTAATGTTGACCATGAATACAATAGATTAGTCTATATCTGTATCTTTTCAAAGGGATTTTCTAGTCATGAACCTGCGTTACTTGAATGTGTTTGAACACATACTTTACATGTAAATTTGATGTTTAAAAGCGTATTCACCATACTTGTCTCTTTTAATCTTTTATAAAGACTCTAACTTTCCATCTCTATAGAAAAGACTAGAATACTGGTATCAAGGATTTGCAGATTGAACAAATAAACAAAAAACATGTTTTGGCAAGAAGGGTTCTCATTGTTTTACAAGGGTGTCTGTAGTCTTTCGAAATTTGCTCTAAACTGTACGACTAACTCAGTTTATTTATCCCTCTTATAAAAATAGATGAACGTAGAGCTCTAAAAAAATCAACCAAAAAATAAATGACATTATAATCAATTAGATAAACATGTAACACATTAATAACGTCATTCTCATCAATGTTTGAGCAAAATATTTTCAAAATTCTATGGTCTTGTCCAAAATTTAAATCAGTATAGAGCTTTTTTTTTTACACAATATTAAAGTTTACTTTACTTGGAAATTATGTCGTAACAAACAAATCCTTCTCAAAGTCAAACCTTATTGACTCTGAAGAATAAACTGATCTTTAAAATGTACAATACATTGAAAAAAAATTATAGAGAATTAAGACCTTGAAAAGCACGCTAGATATTAAGCGTCGTTTAGAGAGACTTAAGATCTACTTTTGCTGATTGAACGTAAAATGTAAAAAAAAAAATTCAACTTTGAAATTTAAAGATATTATAGAGTTAATTATCTTGAAAAATTGTTTATGTTTAATTAAGAGGTGCATTAAGAGTTTTCAAAAATAAATGGAAATTTGTTTACGCAGTTAATAATTATTATTTAGCTATATAAGCAAGTGAGATAAAGTTTACTGTGAATTTGCATGAGTTTTTTCATTACTATTTCTGCTCAGAGATGTGTAAGACCTGTACAGGATGTAACTATAGAGCTGAACTTGTTGTTAAAAAAAAATTACAAATATGTTACTGCTGTGTATGCTACAACATTGAGAATTTGAGGGAACGTCCTGTTATATCTAGAAACGTTGCGTACTGGAAAATAAAAATAAGGAATTTCTCTGGCAAACTCTTAAAATGGTATTCTGAAACAGAAAAATGGAGTTTATGTCTGCTGAGGGCATCTTGAACTGAAAAATTGTATAGTCGGGTTGAGCGGCATCAAAATCAATCAAGCAGTCCAGACGATGAGATTAATACATTTATTAACTCTAGCACATAATTGAATTTTAGCTATTTAACATAGATAAGATGTATAAAGAGGAAAGATATTTACATCTTTACAGCGACTACAGGAGAGAGTATTTAGCGTCCTGTCTACCCAATATTTAAAAGCTAAGTGAGTGCGAAGTTTGACTTTCACACTAGAACAAAGATGCCCCGCGACAACTAGGCACCACACAGAAACGGAATTAATTGCATAAGGGGAAAGACGATATTAAAGGTAAAGAATTAATGGAATAGAATTAATACTGGTGGGTCCTCCTAGGGTAAGTATGTATGTAAGTATGTATGTATATTATTATATACATGCATACATACTTACATACATACTTGTATATATATATGTGTGTGTGTGTATAAAATAGAGAGAGGGGGTGGGAAAACGAATGAAGACCGGCATTTATTTAGAAAACCGAATAATCGGTGTTAAGGAATAAAAGACGACAATAACAAGCCAAATAAATTAATGAGTGGATTAAAATACCAAAAATAATTCACGTTCTGTACACAGTTTCTCCGTTTCTAACAGTTAAGCTTATTTTTTTAAGCATGCAATAATCCTACGTTCTACCTAGAAGGATGCGTAGTAAAATCGACCAAAAGCTCATTTCTTTCCCATTTTTTTCCAGGTCTCGCCCGAGCCAAGTCCGTCCCGAGCCATACCTTCTCCCACGAAGTGGTCACTCTCTGGTATCGGCCGCCAGACGTCCTCCTGGGGTCCACTAACTACTCCACCTCCCTCGACATCTGGTAAGTGCTATCATAAGTAAAGTAGCCATAAACAATTCCCAATTAAGGTTGTTTGTTTGTACATCAGAAACAGTGGCGCACCCAGGATTTTTTCTTGGGGGGGCCGAGATGAATGGATAAAAATATTTATAATGCATTGGGGGGGGCCGAGATGAACGAATAAAAATATTTATAATGCAAAATCTATATTTCTACTTCTTTGGGGGGGGGGGGCCAGGGCCCCCTGGGCCCCCCCCCCCTGGGTGCGCCACTGATCAGAAATATATTACTCCTTTCTCCGTTGATTTATAACGACAATTAATCTTCCACTCACCGTTTAAAATAACTTAATTGAACCTTCTACTTTCCTGCCTGGTGGTAAGACTAGTGATTCATCAAGACATTCCAGGTTCTTCCTGAATCTCACATGCCTGAGTGACAGACCGAAAAAACCGAATCCCCTATTGAAAATCCCCCCTTTTTTTTTCATTGGGCTTCACTAAACACCACTTTAAATTTATACAGTTTTAAAACACAACTAGTTGTCTTATGTATCGAACAAAAAACCGTCTGCTCTCCGAAGATACAACCTGTACAATTATCCCATCAGAAATTCGTCAACGAACTACTTTGTAACTATCCAATACAATATCGCATATTCAGACCCTGACATAGATTTCAGCCTCATAAATATGACCACTATTACTGGAGATTATAGGAATTATCATTAATAGGAAGAAATCTAGGTCTACCGCGCTTACTCAAAATGCGAAAAATCTATTTCCATTACTCTGAACGCTCCTCCCAAAAAGTCGTGACTTATTCATCCTTCATTACCACTGATTAATATTCAGAATATAAGAGGAGGGCACCCTTATAGTGAAGGCATCGTAAGTGCTAAGACAGCAATTATTTTAACTATCACCACTTTTAATATCCTTCTAACATAAAGAAAATGGTGGCAAAAGTTGTGATAAAACTGTATGGGTGACGTAAAATATAGAATTTTTCCAACAAATGCCCTTATCATCCTATCTATGCCTTTATCACCCTTTATATTCGTGTATTTTTAAAGTTAATTTACTTAAAAGCTATACTAAATGTTAGGTTTCAATAATCTTTGACCGTGTCCAGTTTAGACATTGACTGTATGTAACAATGAAAATTTAACGGTAGTAATGAAATGTAAGTCTAATGAAAACATTTGGTATCTGAATGATTTGTGCTTTATTTCTGTACATATCTATTTGATTGGGATTAATTACTGGAAAAAATTTAATAGCCATTTTACTTTTCAATTCAGAATATCTTTTTATTTATTTATTTATAAACACAAACACACACACATACATATATATATATATATATATATATATATATATATATATATATATTCCGTAGTGTGAAACTAAAACACAGTTAATTTTAAATATGACTAGAAAATATCCTATATCACTATTAGGAATTAATAGACAATTTTCAGTTTTTTTAAAAGCTTGTAATATGTATAATAATTACTTTATGCTTTTGATACGTTGTCTATTAATAGAATCATGATTCCAACGTAGATTGTATTTTAATCGTAATTACTACTGTTTTCAAAATGTGTATTTAGATACATACTTTCTAGAAAATATAATTTGGAAATATAATAGTATATTTAGTTCTAATTATATTTTGAATTATAACAAGAACTGTAATCGATTTGTTCCAAATATATTTTCTCATATATAGATTTAAAGATTTGTTGATTTCAATCTCAAACTTAATTTGAAGTATTCCTAAAAATGATAGAAAATGAAAACTTTCTGAAAATCAATATTGCTAGAAATATATCTCTGTCAGCATGAATAATCTCTTCTTATAAATTCAAATTTTATTTGCCAACGATTGTTAAAGCAGATAAATCAAGAGACGTTTAAGAAAGAAATATTCAGTTTAAATACATAAATATCTTTTAAGAGAAAACAAATTTCAATATCATTGAGTTAAAAAATACAATTATTACGAATACTTTATTTATCATCATTATTATTACTGCTTTTTCATAAGAGATGTAATTATACTACATTTTCTTGTGGAAGATATTAAGAAATATTTTTTATTCTTGTCTATAGATGGCAGCACTAGTCATGCCTACGGTAGTGCCATTTCTTCCTGATTTATCTCGGGGAACTTAGTTGTGATACTGAGGAATGAATTAAATATTTTAGAATTAATTTACTTAGAATTTTCTTTTAAGATACTCTTAATAGTTTGAAAATTCTTAATTAATCTAACTTTACATACAGATATGAAATTCTGAAAATTCATCGCTTTTTAAAAATAAATTTGTGTTACCTGTTGTAACCCAATTCATCCCTTAGAAAATTATGTACTCCTTTAACGATTTACGTAGATTGTTCACTTTCATGTATGACTAATGATCAAAAAATAATATTCTCCTTAAAATTTTCCTGGTACATTCATCTTTAGAAAGATGAATATCGAAAGACAATTGTAGATATACAACGCCGCTCATGCTCATGAAGATAACATACGATTTACTTTTTCAGGGGTGTGGGCTGCATCTTCGTCGAAATGGTCACGGGTAAAGCCGCCTTCCAAGGAATGAAAGATACCATGGATCAGCTCGACAAAATATGGAGGGTGAGAGATGCATTTTCCCTTTTTTCACAGGGTGAACAAAAATCTGATTTATTCAGCAATGAAAAGATAAACTATTATCGTTTATTCTTTTAAAAAAATGTTAACGTGGTCTTAGATATATATATAGGTCACATTGTTAAGTAATTAAATATCTTTATGATTAAAGTGTGGTTACAAGGTTAGCAACAGTTAAGTTAAGGAGTTACGTAGTATGTGTTGTTTTTCACTTTTTTTTGGATTAATTAAACTTTTTGGAGTTATGAGGTTTGACAGACTTTTACAGAGACCATAAACCAATGTAATAGGATGAAAATCCCAAAATCGTAGTTTTAGGATTTACGGGGGTTTATTAATTAGGCCAAAATTATTTTCATTAGGTACCTATTGAGTTAATATGATCGTGAGGAAGCTGTAATATCCATAAATATAAAATAACATGGTAGTGAGATATCAATACTTGGGATAATGAAACATGAACTAAAAACTTAATACGACACTTAGTTGCTGAACAATATCCGTCACTTGATTGCGATAGCCAGACCGTGTACCAGGTCCTGTGTGAAAAGATTTTCAGCAACGCATATCGACTACGCAGAAGCTATGATGTTATCTCATCTCGGTGGAAAATTTTAACCGCTACAATTACAAAAATGTTGTTGTTGAGTTCAATAGCAACAAAAATTGTTGTTGCTGAACTGAACATTACACAGTTCATTAAAGTTAATCTAAAAACTTTATTTTTATTTTTTAAATTTTACATTTGCATTGTAAAATTTACGTGTATACGCGATAATGAAAACAATAATTGCCGGCACTCCGAAAACATATATAGGACTCCGTATAATCGTCTTTTGTTGATGACGGTAGAAAAAGAATTGCAGATTTATCTATATAAACTTTAAACAGGTTGACATTTAGACTGACAACAATTTCTTTGGCTGTGTTTGGCAATCCATTTCACTTCGGATCAAATTTTCTGTTTAGGTGATCATTTCTTTGCAGTTCAGGTTACTTGGAAATGATACAAAAAAAACATTTTTAGCTAAAAGAGAAGTATGCTACAAAGCCCTTTTCTCCTCTCCTAACAAAATATGGTAGTTATAGGCAATTAATTACCTTCAAACAATGGATGCATGCATGGGTTGGAACAAACAAGGAAGACAAAGCATTGGCCTTAAACATACATTTATTTGATAACGCACAAATTTCAATTAAATTGTAATAGCTACAAGTACAATAATCTCTTTCATATTAACATTTTTAAATATGAGAACTCAGAAGCAGAGGCAAACTATATTGCCAAAGATGATTTTTGGAGTCTATTGGGGAGGCACTTACTATAGCTGATGTATGCCGCGATGATGGTGGCATTCATGACAGGGACCCAGAATCATCTCAAGCATAGGAACATCTTAGCGGGATATTGGCACTTCTCCAGGACTCTGAGGCAGACGAGAGTCTCTATCATCTAACTTTTAGGAACCAAGTCTGAGAGCGATCTCTTCTTCTCCAATACCTTTCGTCCTTGGCGGAGCTGTTGCCCCTTTACAGGGGGGGGGGCATTCTGGTCCGCCCCTCATTTTCATTGGGCAGTGGGCTGTTTTTCTTTCAGTGGTTCCTACCCCAATTGGTTCTTTATTAAACAGCCTCTGTCGCCTCTGTCCATAGTCTACGAAGTACCTCCCCCACCATAATTTTATTTTGCAAAACAACTTTGACCCTTCTCATCTGACGTTTTTACTGTGGGCCATAAAATAACGACCATCCATCTTGTAAAATTTAGACTTTAGATCGCTATCACTGGCCACAACGACAGCTATTCTTCTATTATCTATTGGTTTACAAGCCTCTATTTACCCCTGAATCTGCAGCCTTTATAATAGATTCGTTATTGGCCACACACCGTGGGGAATTATACCATTCCACTTCTACAGTAGTAATGTTACTGTTTGTAAACAAATGAAGTTAAGATTACAACCCAAATGCAAAGAGTCATGAATGTTATCGATAAATATTCATAATGTGCTTTTTTCCTATTAAAAAACTACAAATAGGAGAAAAATAATGTTCAATTTAGACGACGTCTTTGTTTATTGCTATTTATGCAAAGGGAATTTAAATTTAGATCATGACTAAAAAGTTTTAGTCTGGAAAACTCCCTCAGCGTTATCAGAAAAAAAAAATTGAATGTTTTGAAACAACATTCTTTTGCAATGCATAAATTCACCACATTCATTGTAGTAATTATGCATTATAATAAGTGAATGTGTCTTATGTACTACAATAAGTTAGCACACTTAATGAAATACTTATCACAAAATGTGCGTATGTATATCAGAAAACCAAGATAATAATTCTAACTTTTACTTCGTATTTTTCTTTCCTCTTATCTCTTAGAGTTTGCACTGACTAACAGAGTGACCCTTTGAATAACACTTATGAGTGAACTTGTTGTCACAGCATAAATTCCTGTATCTTATATTTCCAAATATGGGTTTTATTATGAGTTTTAAATCATTTCTCCTTAGATTCAAACCCACAGAATGTCAACCTAATTCTATCTTCTATCATCAAAACTCCCATAGATTATATATATATATATATATATATATATATATATATATATATATATATATATATATATATATATATATATATATATATATATATATATATATATATATGAAACGATAAACCTTTCCCTTCATTAACTTTGTCTTACCGCAACAGAACATTACCCCTCAATTTGATTTTGATCTAGATATACCAAATTAAGCTGTTAGTTTTCCCCCTAAAAGCCACGTGCGACCAACAGTTATATAATATCGAATGTCGTGGAACATTGGAAAACCATCACCCCATATGACGCGTTAAAGTCAGGTGTCAATTTTTAACCAATTAAAAGTTCAGCGAGCCCGTACTCAGTGCGTGAACCTAGGGTTTTTGCGGTCTTCTGTGTTCGGCTCGAGTCCGTAAAACATGTCGTAAAATTCGCTGCGGGTTTTATATTGCTATGTGCTGTTCCGACAGCCCAGGACGATATTTCCTATTCATAAAGTCCTATGGCTATTAAAACTGGAACATAAAAAGTGTACCTGAGCCAGTAGAATATTACTTAATAAAGATCTATGTAACCAACTATGTGGATTCTGTGTTCCTCGACTGGACTCTCTGCCTAAGCTTCTCCCAATCACTCTCCACGACTGAATAATGATTCGAAGTCTCTTCCTGTCATCCAACATCTCTTTTTCTCATATTTCATATATATATATATATATATATATATATATATATATATATATATATATATATATATATATATATATATAGTTAGAATTTATCAACACATGTCATACTGATGTATATATACTCGGGAAATATTTAACATAGATGACAATTCAAAGTTACCACACTTATTGTAATACTTATGACAAAATGGGCGTATGTATATCAGAAAGCCATTATTAACTATTCATATTAGCTTTGTTTCATTCTTATTGTCACATAATTGTCATTCTTTTGAATTTGCTTTGAATTCAGTTTATGCAAATGGTAATAGAGGTACTAACTTTCTATACATAGTCAGAGGGGTGGTCTCCCATTTTTTTTTTACTTTAATACAGTCTATAGCTCATCTTACGTAGTGTAGGACTTTTCACATAATTTTTGGAATTTCTTCCATCAATAAACCTCCGGGTTTTAATAGTTTCTGAACTTATTTTTTCTTCTGATATTGTGTATACGGTCGAAAAACTCTTCGTTCTCACTCGTAAAAAATGAATACGGAAAATAAAGTCATCAATAATTATATGAATAGGAACTATCGACAATCGATGAGTATGTAAAATCAAAATTTACGTAGCCATTAAATTTATATAAAAGGCTTCTAAACAATTAATAATTTTTATTTCTTAATACTGAATCTGTTTCTTTCAAACTTCGTAAAATTCTGTTTTCAGTTATTAATCTAACATAAAATAGTTTTCATTTCAAAGACTTCTTTGACGATAATTAATTGGTTCAACTAATTTCATTAGAATTTCTTCCGATTGAATGAATCAAAAACTGTCATCCCTACAAACTGGATATAAAAGTAACTTGTAAATAACTACAAACATAAATCCTTAGATTTCAAGTCTAATAATTTCTTCACTCCTTAGGTCTTAGGTACGCCAACAGAAGAGACGTGGGACGGAGTCACTGAATTTCCAAACTACAGACCACGTAAGAGATTTGAGTTATTTTAAAGTCGGTTGTCTGTATGTCATTTGTAGATGCATGTGCAGTAAAAAGTGATCGCTATGGACTGTCGCATAGTGTTAGAGAATATTGCATTCCTTTGTTCTCAATACCTTTGTCTGAAGTGATAATCTGATTATTAAATTACAATAATATCACACTGATCCTAAAACAATAATGAATGAATTAATTTTCAAATAATACGAGTGTCATAATGACCCTGGATAAATTATTCATAGACTAATTCTCAAATAATAAGAGTGTCACAATGACCCTAAAACTATACAGTTTTAGGGTCACTGCAGCTTTCTTTAGAGAGATGGCACATAAATTAGGCACAAAGTTCTTGAACCTCGTGAGGTGTGACATTTCCTTGGATTCATGCGTGTTTCATCTACATTTGGGCAAAGGAAAACAAAAAATGATGAAGGCAAAATCTAGTTCCTTTTGCAGCTCTTTCCATAGTAACACTACTCTAGAGGAAAATGTCAGGATAAAAAAACAGTTTGTTCCAAGATAATATTTAAGGCTCGAGATAATATTTAAGTGTACTAACCCTATTGGATTCGCTCACCTTAATGTTAACCTATGGAGAAAATTTGTTGACTATTTACAGCTGCATAAATGCTGATAATCCAATATAAAGGGTATTTTCAGATAGCCTGCACCTTGCAACACTATCCGTTTTACAAATTTCGTCCACCAAACGAATTTATCAGCGTTTAAAACAACACTATACCAGATTTTTTCCCTGAATAATTTAAATTTTAAAGTATTATTTGCGATTTAAAAAAAATGATCCAAGGTGTAAAATTCCTTTCTCCATTACGGAGTACAATTTAAGAAAAAAAACATTTTAATTCAAGTCGGCAATCCTTGGACAAATTTTCTCCATAGGTTAACATTAAGGTTAACGAATCCAATAGGGTTAGTACACAGCAGCCTTAATGCATAAATTTATGCATATAATCTAATTGGTCTAAGAGTATATATTACGGGTTACAAATTAAGAGAAAAATTAGTTTGATAATGAAATGCATAATTATACTCTAAGCGATTGTTTATGTGCACAGTTTATGAATTAATAATCTATATATTCTAGCTTAGAAAGTATAATATACAAATAGTATTTTAATGAGAAAAATTCATTATTAATTTAAGTGCATTAATTCATACTCAAAAAGGAGAAATTCAGAAAAACTGTGGTCAGTGAATCTTACGTGTGAGATCACGTGATAAGTTTTTCTTTCAGCCAGAGAGAATCATTTAGAGGCTAGTTTGCTTGCGAAAAATAAACTATTACAAACAAGAATTGAAAAAAAAAATAAAATGATTTGACTATTTCCAAACATAAAAAATACTGATAGAGTCATCGTGTTTGAACCAATTAGGAGTTACCTTCAAATAAAATAGCCTACTGTATTTTTAAATTTTCCGAATATTGTCCTGTCGTTGGTTTTGAATACTTTCCTTCAACGGGACAAAAACTGTTTTGTGCGCTGATAAAATGATTATGGTGCTTATGTAATTTTATGTAAATTTAAAAGTACTTGACTCATTAGAAGGCCTAACTCATACATGATGATAAAGACTATACTTAGGTATAGGTAACAAAAATAAAGGATTTCGGCTGCAGGGTTTAGCTTGATTTCGATTAGGTCAATTGCGATACAGTCAATTTTTGCTACACGAGGGCTAATCTTCGGTGTAGAGAGATATTCCGTTGGTGAGGTGTCAGTTTTAGTTCCCATGTGTGAGCGAGCAATTAAATATTGTCATGTTAACGTGGAGCACTAGAACCTACACTTTCTGAGTCCTAAAGCCCTCTGTAAAGTTACAGAGATTTATAGAAGGAGGGGAGTTACAAAGAAAGAATTTCGGCGGATATTTGGCTAAATTAGGCTATAACGGAGCACGGTTGTATTGGTACTTACCAACAGAGATTTTTTTTGATAAAACTAACAGTTATGAATGTGATGCAATACAAACAGTCCAACATTGCTTGTTCAATTGTCAAAAATGGAATACATGGAGAAGTGGTTTACCAACAGGCTTTGATAGTTGGCCATTAGGCAAATTTTTTAGCGACTATTACTGTAGAAAATTCATTAGGAAGGTAATGTAGGATTTGATGGACATGCACTTCCCCCTAAATGGGGACGTAGGTTGTTAACTTTGCGAACAGTCATAAAGTAATTAACCGTATAGCCGTAAAGCGTGGTTGGTTTTTATTTGAGTTATGAAAGGAGAGAAAAACTTCTTGGTGAGCTTACACTTTCAGACGAGGGTTGAAATAGCTTACTTTGGATGGTATAAAAATTGTTGATGCCCAGTTGGACTCTGAAAGATATCAAGGATATTGTATTTAAATATTCGATGATAGTTACGGAGAAACCAGTTCTATACTATTGTGCAGAAGGACCTTGGATATAGCTACTATAAACACAGTCTATTTGTTGGCTATTTTGTATGATATTCATACCAAAGGCTCTCCTGCTAAGCGATGAAGAGTTGATTGCCCCCGAACACCAGTCACTCTTAGGCCTAAATTTTTGGGAATAACAGAAAGAATTTCATTCTAACATAGATCAGAGGGTTCTGTTGCCGGAATCAAAATAAACCAATTACATTATAACGCAGTTTACTAAGTTCGTAAGATTCCCATTTTAACACTAGAAAGACGGGAATTTTTTCTTACTAAAAAGACTGAGTGCCGTCATTTTGACGGTTGGAAATAAAATCAAGAATATAAAATTTTTAATGTTTTTAAAAAAATGGATAAATACTTTTAATTTTGAACAATTTCATACCAATATATAATAAATTAGAATATATATTTAGATATATTTTTATGCAGGTATGCCGAGCTGACAACATAGCATTGTTTATCCGTAAAAATATATGCCTGGTTTGTGCAGTCCTTATTTTTCCACACCAATATTTCCGAAGAGAAATTTTCTGAAGTTATTTGTAAAAGGGGGAAGAGACGAAAAGTGACTAAAATTTTTCCGTTATTATTTTAAAGATTTCTGCCTGTTTTTTTATATTGCCATCAAATCGACGGCTTTCAGTCTTAGTAAGAATACGTCACACTTTCTCCCCCTCTTTACTATCGAATATAATTTTGTAAATATGTTTTCATATTTCACGTAAAATTAGAAAAAGTCATAAAATTTCAGAAGCCTGAGGACATAAATACAGACATAGCGCTCAATAGTATGTCCAAAACCATCAAAATGAAGGCAGCCGTCTTTCTAGTGTTAAAATATAATTGCCTGTTTTAATCTGAACACAGGTAAAATCTGATAAAAAAAATTACTAATGATTTCCTTACTCTTATCAATGAGCTGTTTTTTACTGCATTTTTTATGAGTGATATTTTACGCATCCTCTTTCAGAAAAGTTCGGCCACTACTCCAGTCGACCTCTGTCTGCCGCTTTCCCCAGGCTGACAGAGATACCTCTAGCGGAGAAGCTGGCCCACAGTTTCTTGCAGGTGAGTCCTTCAGGCACTCTGCAGATTATGCTCTAACTCTTCACTAACCAGTTTGACCTGAACGCTCATTGTATCCACATGCTGTCTTGATAATGAACCTATTTTAATTCTTTGTTACATCCAACTGGCTGCAGATAAACGCAGCCCGTTTGTTTTATGACCGAGAAAGAAGGAAAAAAAAATCATCGAATTTCTTACTTCGCATTACTTTTGATCTCGTTTTGGAAATTAGGAGAAAACTCCGGAATAAGAAAACAGGTCAGCAACCTTCTGCATTTCAGCCCTGAGTCGTGAAGGATCTCCTATTCAGATATCTAGGATGCCTGTAAGCACTTGTCTTTCAACAACAAAACAGTACACGCACAATTATTATTTTTTTGAGTGCATTATTTGGAAAATTATAGTGGGAGTTACGTGTTGTTCTTCTGTATAAGATAAAACTTTATATGTATATATAAATCTCTGTTTATAGTCAAAGGATTATTTCCTTAGTAAATAGCCATTTCTGAACAAGTATGAGAAGCATGGTTGTGCAAATTTTTACGTGGGATTACGTTCTTCCATAACGGTCCACGGTAAAGCAAAATATATACGATAGGTATATAATATATACGATAGGTTATCGAGGTAAGCAACGATAAGTAATCCTACGTTAATAACCCGCGGTAGTTTAGTTAGAACAAACTACCTGAATTAATTTTTTTCTCTAAATTAAAAGCTAGCAGTAATGATTGCATTAATATTCTGACCCGAAACCACATATCGCTACTAGGGATACTTAAAACTAAGAAATTTTACATTTTTTACCTGAAGCACGTACACCTAAGGTTTTAATCCTTTAATAATCTTCTTAGTCAAACCCATAATGGACGTATTAAGATTTTGGAACCATTCATATTAGCATCACTGAAAAATGTAACACAATATGAAATATAGCAATCAAAACTGGTTATAATGTTCATACTTTAAAATATTGAATAATACTTCCCAGACTTAATGTTTTTTATAAAATCTTGTATTCAAATGCTAAAACCACTATCACCTTTTTGTAAAAGAAGTCAGTAACCTTCTACAATTCAGCCGTGGGAAGCGAATGAATTTTCATCCAGGTATTCGGGGTTTTTTCCAACGGGGCAAGCCCATTGTCTGGAAGACATATGTGTCTATTACGGTGATTTCGTTGGCTACTTTACAATGGATCTACCATGCAGAGGAACCAACATCACTTCCTGTGATAGAACAGCACAAGAACGTTTGAGTCGGTATTCGAACCCGGGAGCATTTTGTGGAAGCTTGCGATGCTAACAAGTATACGACGTGGGTGGTTAGATGTGTACTATATCTTTAAGCATTCTTCACTGAACTAGAAAAGTGTGCACTCACAATTATTATCTTTTCTTTTTTATTTATAAAGCTACAGTTGGGATTAGGTCATGTTCTATATAGGTCAAATTTTTCAAAGTGCATTTTTTTATTTTACTCTGTTTATTTGTTCAGAAGCTTATTACCTTCGTAAATTGCCTTATTAGTTTACTATAAGAAGCACAATTGTGTAATCCCTTTACTACTACCCAATTTAGAGCTTAGAGTAACACTTGCATCATAATACTGGCTCACAATCATTTATCACAACATATGATGCTCTTTACTACAGAATTTTACTTTTTATATCTTAACGTGCATGCATAGGGTTTAAATCTTCAATAAACATCAGTGATTCATGGCAGTAATGTAAATCAGAAAGGCTTAGTTACCCATATAAACAGCCGAAAGGTAAGTAAAAATCGACAACAACGCATTTGCAATGAATTAACACATATAAACTACAAAAACATGTTGACGTCAACATTT
Organism: Dolomedes plantarius; assembly: GCA_907164885.2. Taxonomy (NCBI): domain Eukaryota; kingdom Metazoa; phylum Arthropoda; class Arachnida; order Araneae; family Dolomedidae; genus Dolomedes; species Dolomedes plantarius. Next base: position 111,523,100 of record OU015498.1, read on the forward strand.
GAGAATAGAAGTTAGCAAATGAAACAAGGTACGTCCTTCAAAATACCAAATAGAACTCTTTCAAAATAATAAGTATCATGAAATCATACAACCAGTTCGCATAACCACTATGATTCGGATTTAGTTTCTTTCTCACTAAAACAGTCAGAGACCTCAATAGCTTTACTTAAACATCTACCTGATTCGATGTCAGTATCGAAGGACGGCTCAGCTCATTTCAGCACCGTATTAATATGAACTCCCTTTCTTGATCGATTCCACTGTTCATTTACCATAACTGACAATCTCTTGTAATTTTATCCTACATTCTCCCAAGCCGGCCAGTGCCGGAATCGTCAGACTGCTGAAACTTGGTATATCAGAGTCTAAGGGCCTGTTCACATAGGAGTCCGTTGCGTAGGGTTAAAGGAAAGATGACGTTGAGACGAAAATAAACCAATCATAGGCGTTAAAAATTTCGTCGCTAATCGTTTGGAGGTTTGTCATTGGTTAAATATATTTCAATACTTTAACGCTACGCAACGGACTCCTATGTGAACAGGCCCTAAGGCTTCGGCCGGCATTGATGATTGTAGCCGTTCGGGATTAACTCTAAACTGTAGTTCCCACCCTATTTAAACTTTTTTGCAACAAAAGAGGACCGTAGCACTCAAAAACAAAACAACAATCAAACTTTTCTTCAGCTTCTCTCCATGCATAAAATATATTTCTCCCAATAGTTTTAGGGCGTTGCTTTAATTTAAAAATAAAATATAAAGGGAAAAACCTATTGTTAATGACCTACTAATCTGTCCCGAATAGCTATTATCTTAGTGGCATATCACTTAACTCTACCGGTTGATTGGATCTCTAATCAAGTGTCCAATATCAATTAACCTCATATATGTATGTTCAATGCAGCGGGACTCAAAAGCAAAATGAGGCTCTGTTGGAAAATAAAAAATAAAAAATTCCCATTGAAATGCCAAAAAGAAGAGGATATTACTTTCTTAATTTAAAGCTGTTCAAAAATTATAAACTGGAAATAAAATTAATATACAGTCAAACCTCGCTAACTCGAACCTCGATTTCGCGAATTTTTCGATATCTCGAAGATAAAAAAATTCCCTTCAAATTTCCTATGCACTCAATGTTAAAAAAACCTTGTTTTGTCGAATTTTTTTGGCTCAACCCTCGATAACTTGAATTTTTTCCATAAATGGAGAAGAAAATTTTTTCTAAAAACAAAAAAATAATATGCAAACATAGAAATTTCTAAAAAATAGAAAAGCTATTCAAAACTTACAGTGGTAAAACCCTGCATAAACTTTAAAATGAAGGGTTATAAACAAGGAAGATAGCACTATGAAATCCCAACTTCTCTCATCTGGGCATCATCCAAAGTTTCAAAGTGAAGTACCGTCATCAAGTGGTTAAAAAATGTTGTCCGAAACTGAAGAAGGGGTTTCACCATCTTGTGTAAATATTTTATAAGGTATGGGAATGGCAGACAAAGCTTGGAACATTGTGTCTTTCTCAACAATAATGAATAGCTTTAAAAAGGCTGGATTCATAAAAGACCACGAAAGTACTCCTATAATTAACATCGACCACCCTGCTGAAAACTGTGCTGAAAATGATTGAACCGATTAAATAGACCCATGCACTTCGATAACATGGAATTCAATGACTTTGACATTGTAGATGATGAAGAAATAATGTGTGGTCAGTGGGAGGACAATCACATCATCGATCAGACGAAAGCTTCGTGTGCATTATCAGAAGAGGAGGAAGAAATCCGCCATTTGCCACCAAATGTGACAAAGAAAGAAGCACTATTTGCAGTGGACACTTTGAGGAGATATGTTGAAAGCCAGCCAAATATGTCACAGGACACATTTAAAGCCATTGTCCACTTAGAGGTGTAATAGGTAAAATTTCATTATCTTCTCTGAAGCAAACAAAAATTGAATCTTTTGTCAAATAATTTTGTAAATAATGCTTATTAAAATAAGAAAATGGATTACTTTTTAAAAAGTATGTAAAACAGCTTTTTTTCTCTAGTCTATTATTGATAACATGCGATTTTCGATAATTCGAATTTTCGGTATTTCGAATTTTTTCCTCTCTCCCTTCAAGTTCGAGATATCGAGGTTTGACTGTATATATATATATATATATATATATATATATATATATATATACTTATACATATACATGCATACATATATATATATATATATATATATATATATATATATATATATATATATATATATATATATATATATATATATATATATATATATACAGGTGGTTATAAAAATAATGGAAACACTAAGAAACATCATGAAAACCTTTATTAATACGACGGAGGATCACCTTTGTCATGTAATTCCACCTGATTCACCTTGAATTGGATTATACAAGTCATGAATAGTGGTTAAGAATATATTATACCATTCTTCAGGGAAAAATAATGAAAGTTCCTGTAGAGATGCTGTAGTGGATATCGATACCTGGCTCTATCCGTTTATACAGATCACGGTGGTTGGATGATATATAATCGGCGGGATTGTACAGGGCAAGATAAGATATTTGACTTCTTTTTCATGCTCTTCAAACCAATATTTGATAGTATTGCGGTGGTGTAAGTCAGTCACTCAAAACTCATTTAACAACAAAACTTAACAATTTATTAACAAAATATTAGCAATGGCTGATTACGCCGACATGTACATGTAAAAATATGGCGCGAACCTGCTTCCGCAACATCGACTTGAAATATCGCGAGAGGCCTAAATTTATTTGAAGTAAGTCCTAAAAGAGGGAACAACCGCCTACAGCCTCCAAATTAAAACACGTCAGTTAAACTGACGAAAGGCGAAACAAGCCAAGACTCGGCGATAAACTAAAAACTTAAAAACCTCTGCTTTCTACCGGTCTGGCTGTGTCTTCTGTCTAATTAAGCAGCGAATCAGAGCTTGATGTGACGCTTGTTGACGAGAAGTGATTCAATGAATAAATTAAAGTGATTTACCGAATATTTAATTATAAATAAACCTTTTAGAATGCAATCCGAAAATGCAGTCTATGGAGCACCACAATACATTTAGCTGTATGTATAGGGGGATTATCATCCTGGAGAACGCCATCTCCTGCAAGAAACAATGTTTGCACCATAGGATGGACTAGTGAGCTAAAATTTTGACATAGTCCTTCCCATTCAATTTCCGTTTTAGGGTTACAATAGGGCCTGAAGAAAACCATGAGATGCCATCCCAAACCCTGATAGATCTACCTCCATGATTGACAGTTGAGATGAGACAGCCAGAATCTTACGCTTGTGTAGGTGTTCTCCAGACATACGCACGTCCTGTTGAGAGGAACAATATGAACAATGATTCGTCGGACCAAATGCCATTTTTCGACATATTACTCGACCAGGATTTGCGCTCACGGAACCATTGTGGACGATATTTTGTATTGGCATCTATTACAAGTGGCTTGGAAATAGCTACTCTTCCGAAAAAGGCTTTGTTTGTGAACTTCCCATCTACCTCTAATGGTTGATACCGGAACATGCAGATGCATATTGAGCTCTTCGGTCATTTTGGTTGCGATTTTTTTCTTTCTTCATGTCACAATCCGCTTCGATAACTCGTCCGTCTCTTTCACTCAGCTCTCTCTTTCGTCCACTATTCTGTTTCGCAAGGGATGTTTTTCCGTGCACTCTGTGTGCTATCATGACTTTCGATACCATAGCTTGAAAAACACCCATTAGTCTGTGGGTTGCAATAACAAATACTCCAATTTAATCACGCTCCAACAATTTGCCCTTTTCGCAAGGTCTGCATGATTTGACATTTTACGATGTTCCCCCCAAAAGCACGATGTCCTTAGCTTCAGTATTGCTACCTGATAGTAGAATAATACATACAATATATTATATCAAAAATACCGGTGGCCAGACTCGTTTTTTATGGAATAGGAAGCACATTCATAAACACTACCAATATTCATAGATGTTTCCCTTATTTTGATAACCACCTGTATATATATATATATATATATATATATATATATATACAGTAGAATCTCGATCGATCGTTTTCGGATCCATCGTTTATCCGTATGTGTCGTTTATTTTATCCGGTCCCAACGATCATATTGCTTTGTTATGTTTCCGCATCTATCGTTTTCCCGCATTTATCGTTCATTTCAATCGGTCCCTTGAAAAACGATAGATCGAGATTCCACTGTATATATACATATATATACATATACATATACATATACACACACACACACACACACACACACACATATATATATATATATATATATATATATATATATATATATATATATATAGAGAGAGAGAGAGAGAGAGAGATATTATATATTGTATATATTATTTATAATATATATTGTATATATTATTTATAATATATATTATATATATTTTTTTATCTTTATTAAGTAAGAAATTGAAAATATCTTTATATACCTAATAAAATAAAGAGTACTCTTCTCTAAAAATCCTCCTATAAATTTGAGGTGTCTCTTATCGTCCGGTGCCGTCTTATGGTCTGAATAATATGGCACATAATGCACACTGGTGTTCAATATATTTTTAACATCTGCATCAACCTTTTGCACGTGAAAATCTATAATTAAACATTGCTTCCTTAAATAGCATATTAATATAGGTTGAAGTTGAAAGGGTAAATAAATGGTGGAATTTTTATGTTCATCTTATTTAATGACTTTTTTTTTTTCTTTCCTAGCTTCAACCCCGGATGAGGATATGTGCGAACGAGGCGCTGCATCACGCCTACTTTAAGGAACTGCCGCCCAAAATATACGACCTGCCAGATCGTAAGCATTCCACTGCTGAATATTTCTCTACCCTAACCACACATTACGTAATCTAGGTAATCCGTGACCTTAAGCATTAGGTAACCTAGGAAGTGGTGAACTGTCACAGAGATTCCCGTGCCCTTGCGTGGGAAACATCACATTGTTATGACTAATCAGATCACCCTCAAAATATTTTCGTCACTAGCGTCAAAATTTTATCTCAGTGAAATACAATAGATTAGAATCAGGCCATATTTAAATTCTTAAGGTTTAAAGCCTTGCTTCATTCAGTTAATTTAGAATTAATCTTATTACGTTCTCGGTAACGTCTAAAATTATATTCGAATCAGTTTAGTATTTAATGTTTAGTATTTAATGTTTAAAGTGTTTCGCTCTGTAAAAGTTTGAAATTAATTATATTTTTTAAAAAATGCTTGTAGAATATCATACCCAGTTTCAGAGGTGACATTGTTTAAGGAAACGGTGAACCTTTATATGAGCAAATCTTGTCATTGTAATATTCATTGTGTTATTGTAAAAAAATATATATGTCTGTAGATTAATAGTACCAAAATAGTTTTTCCAAGTAAAAAATCCTTTATGAAGCTTCTACGAAGTAATTTATAAAGAGTAAATGTTGTAAGGAACTTTAAATCTGTTTTTCCTCAAACAGTTTTTTCAAGGTTTTTAGATTTTTTAAATGTTCCATGCTACTTAATTTTTGTTCAAAATTCACGAAATTGATAAGGAAGAATCCTGATTCTGTTTACAAAAAAAACTGCTTATGCATTTTACAATTCGACTTCATTAAGGTAATTAAATTTGATTTATAACTTATTAAAAGCAAAATTTGGATGAAAATCGGGATGGAATTCAGAAAACAATCTCTCAAAAATTAACTATTCAAGGGATAATCGATAACCAGATTTGTTTGTTATACAGTTTAAAGGGATTAAAATGATAAATCGAGGAAATATCTAAAAAATTAAGTAGCAAGGAGCATTTTAAAGTTTTGTTTATAAATTTCAAATATATTTTTTTTAAATCTTAAAATTATAATTAGATCGGAAATTTCTTTTAAGGCATTCTATATATTTTATAGTGAAATGTTTATGTGTACAAAATTTCGTATCTCTATGATGAAAAGTAAAAAAATTAATTTTAACGTCCACAGTTCTCTTAAACTATGCATTTCATTTTTTATCACTGAAATCTGAGTTTATCTAATGCGTTCTGGTATTATATTACAGTGATTTTGTGGTATTTTTGTAAATCCTGTTCATGGACTGTAATGCCCATGATGCCTTTGATTTAGTGATTTGAATATAACATAAATAAATATAAGTAATAATGTGTATGGTGTAACAGATTATTCTATAAATATATCTATAACTTAAATTTAGTATTTTATTTATACTTTACTTTAAAAAAAGATATTTTGTGATTTATACATTGAGTTATTCCCTAAAAGTATATCCTTGTGCTATGTTAAAATAGTGAACAATATACTACAACGAACTAAATTTAATATTTCCTTTATAAGTTTTTGGAATATTAAATATTTGGTACTTTTTTTATTAAGATACGCCATGAATACCTATCGTATGCCATGATAAAATAGAGAACATTATGAATCTAGCACCTAAGTTAGGAATTCATTCGCAATTTTCTTATACTCTAAAACGCATGGTACTTCATATAGTTGATTCCACTATAATTGCATATCCTTTTTTAAAGTTGAAATGGTGATCATTATATTTCTGCCAACTAAATTTACTCCTTAGAATATACTTTAATTAAAATGCTAAATTCTTATACCATAAATGCATTTACGGTATAATTTAATATAATTTTTTTTCATATAAAGCTATACCATAAATAGGCTTTCGGTCCAGACCCAGTTGATTCGAGTCCCAGTGTTGAAATGGATGTTTGTAGCCGTTCGGCTTTAAACAATAGGTCCCCGTCTAATTGCCCTTGTGTAGAAAAAAGTTGATCGTAGTACTCAAAACTAACCAACCTATACTGTAAATAACGTTTTATCATTTTAAAATAGTTAAATGTTTGATATCTAACATTTCTAGCTCAATATTTACATTTCGATTTTTTTATATAACTATCGACTTTTTACAGATAGTTATAATTAAAATTAAAAATTATGACACATGATGACACATTATTAATACATGATGACAATGCATAATTTCTTATTGCAGAGGTGTCCATCTACACAGTGTCCGGTTGCAAGTTGCACGCGGAAACGAACAACACCCAGACTGTGATCAAGATCAGGCAGTGAGGACGAGGCGTAAGTGTGTTTAACTCTGAATTATGCTTCATCAACAAGCTGGCCCTTTTATAGCAAAAAAAGCACCACTACTAGTAAACTTATTCGGGATGGAAATAACTTTATAATTGCATTATTAAGAACAGTAACCAGAAACTCGATTCTAATTTCAAAAGCCAAAAACTGCTTTCAACATCACGAGATGAGCAAGAATACACTAATACGGCTAGCCATTTGCGTGTTTGCATAAAAAGGTTGTCTTTTTTCCAAAGGGAAGGAACTTAGAAGTGAGCCATTCTCCTTTAAGGGGATAAGGGACCTTCAAACTCGAATTTTCTAATTTTCAATTTTTTAACTCTATATACAAAATGAGAATCATTAATTTTTCTTTTTTACTACATTGTAAACCCATAGAATTCAAAATAACGATTTTTTTGCAGAATAATGACTGTTTTTCAATTTTTTTTTAAAAAATGCTAACGTTTTTCAAAATGCTCTATGCGCATTCTATATTAATTAAAATCTTTAAATTTTATATTATAAGTTTACCGTATGTATATAAATATAAATGTGCATTCAATTTTTTTTTTTGTAGAAATCTAAAGTCTTACATATTTTTTTCTATTCTGCCTGTTTTTTTTTCGTTTTAACTTTATTTTATGGTCTATAAATCTGAAAAATATTTGCGATTTCAAAGAATTATGCCCAGTTTTGTGACAAACACTTCAATTAACAGTTCTGAGAAATTTGGAAGATATCAGAAGAAAATAAATCTGGAGCCTTTTGAAAAATTCTAGCATTTTTGAAGAATTTTTTGATAAACAGGTATTATTCCTCCACAGAATACTTATTTGTGAATTCTAAGTACCTTCATTGTAGTAGACAAGAATATTAATTATACTCATGTAGCATATATTGTAAAATATTGAAAATTAAAGAAGAAGAGATTGAAGGTCCCTTGTTCCCTTAATTATTCACCGCGATATGTTGATTACTTTTTTATGAGAGCACCATATAGGTGAAACAGCATTGCTCCCTATGAGGGTGACGACGCGGAAAAAAGGCCCAGCCTTACTCGGGTTTTGAACCCAAGCTCACTGCGTGGTAACACAGAGCACTAACCACTACAACAAGTGGGAGGCTTGTATTAAAAGGTTATGTAACAAAATTTTTTTATCAGTCCCCTTTCCCTAAAAAGAGATTCTGGATATGCCACTGAGACATGCATTCATATAAGAGAGGTTTTTTTTGGCTAATGTCTCTGGGGTTGACGACTGTTACACACCAGTCCGGTGTACATATGAATACGAGGAAATAGAAACACAAATCACACAATCACAGAAAATTTTTTATTAACAAATGATGACACCGGCGAAGGACGATGGGTTGCAGCTCCCCTTTCTAGACGGGGCTCCTTTTGCAGGCGGAAGACTGACCGGTTCCCCAGAATACAACCAAGTCTTATGCAGGGATCGAACCCGTGCCCCCAGCGTGGCAGGCTGATGCCACTTAGCCACTAGGCTGATGCCACTTAACCACTTAGCCACTGGGCGACTATTCGTACATGTAAGAACATTTACAACGTATATGCGCTTACTCTCAAAATACTAAATAAACTTTCTAGTTCTAGAGCAGTGTTTTTCAAAATTTTAACGTATGATTACGTTCCTCCATAATGGTCCTTTCGGAAAGGAAAATTTAAGATTGAAAATTTAAAACGCTAAAACCGTCCGTCCGTACTTCACGGGTTATAATTTTGGCAGCACACCAAACCCAGTCTGTATCGCTTGGACAAGCAGTAAACAGTTAAACAGAACAGTACCAAAATGCGTCAAAATTTTGACATACATATATGTATTTATATACATACATACATATATATAGAAACAATATACATAACACATACATACATACTATATACATAAGAGGTAAGTAACGATAATTAATCCTACGTTAATAACCCGCGGCAGTTTCGTTAGAAGAGACTACCTGAATTTTTTTTTTATCTCGCGGCACACTTGAAACTATAGTTAAATTTCCGTAGCACACTTAAATTGATAAAAAAAAAAGAGTGGTAAAAAGAGTATGCCATTTTTTGATAATGAATCACAGAGTTAAAATCAATTAAAGGGGTTTTAATTTTGATATGTGCACGAGTCGCACTGTGAGCAAAATTTGACACTTCTTTGTGACGACACAAAAGATGTTTTAAAACGAATCCCTTCCTTCTAAAGGCCCCCCTATTTCACTCCTATTATCACTGGGAGACGACACAGTATCGTCATAATTTTTCGTCACAGAAAAGACATTACTATAAAAGGGCTGCAAGATGGTACCAACGACGCAGTTACACTGATCTCTTTAGTTGCTTTATACTGATCTCTCATTACCCTAATTTGATTTTCTGGGCCGACATAATTTTGAAAGATTATAATTAATCACGAGCACACTACTTCTTAAAATCCACAATGAAACAAATAAATGTGACAAGTTTATTGTTATTGGATAAAGCAAATTATTCGGAAATGCTAAATAAATAGCACTATTTATAATTCTATTTATGGAACGTTTATTTTACTTCAAAACTATTTTAAGAAGTTCTGTGTTGCTGTATTGATATTTCAACAAAATTCCTGAAAGTCTTTATTGTAATTAATGTTTGCGAATTTTGTTTATGGAGTTATATCTTTCTGATCATTATTTATACATGATCTTTTAAAAATCCAGACAAAGATTATTAATAGTTTATCTTTGTCAGAGAAGAGACAAAGAATAATAATTATTTATCAGACTATTTTTTGTAAAATTTCATCTGGCTTATTATGATTTTTCATTTCAGTTGCTTTCATACTCGCTTGAGAGAGCGATATATGAAGCAAACAAATAACTTTTACATTTTTTTTCTATATATAGGGTTGGATTATCAGGTATTTCACAAATTTTATACTCTAGAACCTATCTAAGATTTAAATAGGACTACCCCTGGCAACTTTTCAAACAAAGTAACTTTTTCAAATAAAGTAAATGTGACAAGTTTATTGTCATCAGATAAATCAAATTTAATCGGAAATACTGAAAAATGTTATATTTATAATTGCGTTTAGAGAATATTTATTTTACTTTCAAAATATTAATATGGACTTAAAATTGCTTTAAGAAGTACTTAAAAGTCCTTAAAGATACTAAAAAAATATTATATTTATAAATGCGTTTTGAGAATATTTATTTTATTTTCAAAATATAAAAAATAAAATGAAATATGTCCTTAAAATTGTTTTAAGAAGTACTTAAAAGTCCTTGAAAAGTACTTAAAAGGAAGGAGTAGGAGCACTCGCTATATATATATTCTAAAATAATAATTATAAATATCGAACGTTTCCTCTTGTTTTCAGCTCCATCACTATATGCATGTAAAAAGTGTCACATTTCTCAAAGCGTTTTCAAATGCCGATCGCTGGACAATGTCGGTTACCTTAACCTAACCCATTACCACAAATATCCAGTAACCTCACATCGTTAACTAAGCGGTAAGTTATGATAGTAAAATGATTAAAACGTACGCCTCGTTCGAGAAGTGACAGGGAAAAAAAAATTATCGAGTCGCAGAAAGTTCAGTTAGTTGACCACATCAGGCCCGAGGGCAAAAGTTGAACAACCCTGATCGAGGCAGAGAATACTTTCCTGGTGAGTAGAAAGGTTTTCCCGATACATGTGTTCCTAAGCCGGTAAAACCCTTTTACAGGCGAGATCAGGAAATGCGGGCCGCGCCTTACAAGAAGCTATGGACATTTCCTGCAGTCATTGTATTTTATTGGTATCGCTCTTTAATAACAGTTTTTGTTTTATAATGTAAGTTCAACAGCTTGAAATAAGAGCAGTTGTGGTAGATAATCTATATGCCCTGTAAGGACTCCTTTTTAGCTGAACATTCCTTTTTCGTGTGAACTTAAAAAAGAGACCAGGTCTAGATATTCCTTATAATATCGAGTGAAGTGAGTCAATGCTTTCAACCTGTTAACCGAATCTTTCATGATAATTGTTATTAAGATAGGTGTCCCAAATATCGCCTTACTCTAACTTTTTTTTTTACATTTCATCCCCTTTTTAGTTTCTGATTAGGCTGGAAACTCAAAGAACATCCCTAAGAACTATTTCCTTTCGTATCTTGAGATCAATCAGCTCCAAAACCAGTGCCAGTTTAAGTTATGTAGCTAAATTGGAAAAATTGAAATTTCCAGTGAACTCCAGAGTGATTCCTAATATCACCTACCTCTGTTCCTCTTACCGCCTACCAGGCGAAATTAGGAGCACCTGTTAAAAGGCGTTGCTAGCAAAGTCTCTGTTTAATGCACTTTCAAATGGTATAAGCAAAATTAGAATTTGGATGCACCTTCCTGGTCATTCACTGGATTCTGATTCTTTGGAGCCAAAGTTTACGAAGACAACAGCCAAAACAACTTCAGACGCCATATGGTTTCTGTTGTCAGTGATAAGAGCGTTGTCGCTATCGCCGCTGTTAGTACAATCCCAGAACTAAGAAGTTACTGAATTTTCTCATACACAGCGCGAATCAAACTTTAGAAACACGAGTAGGCGATATTAGGCACAGGGGCGATATTTGGGACACTCACACTACTCTTCTTGGATGAATTTTTCAAAAAGGGCTAAAATAAATGCAGACATCCTATAAGAATAGCGAGAAATGATTGTTTGGCATTAAGGAATTATTTCAAATGTTCGTTAAGTTTTAAAATTATTGTGACTTTTTTTAAATAATTTTTTAATTAAAAATGATAAAATGCATTTTAGGAACACCAATAAAACCGATTACAAAGAGGAAATTTAAATTCAGTGATATTTTCAATAAACTGCACAATATGTTTTACACAAAGAAAAAAAGATTTTTAAAGAGGTTTGCTGAAAAAGTCTTTTTACTTATATATTATTGTTCCCTACAGACTAACCAGTTTTTTCTTAAGTTCGCTCATCGATCTGCTTAATTCTGCTTACACATTGCACTCTACTGTTAAAACTCAAAGAAAAACCACAGCCGGATACAAACTAGGATGGATAATGCTGGCCCGTTACAAGCGAATTTTTTTAGAAAATAGCAAGCCGAAGTTTCAGTTTTTAGAAACATCGTTTGAGGCAACAACGATCAAGATTTTGACTTAAGAAGCTAATTACCATCGGAGATCTAGTATCAGCTTTTCAGTCAAGGATGCGAAGAAATAGAACCAGTGAATAGGAAAGCTTAGTGTTACATTTTTGGTGTGATTAAGGGAAGTTAGAGCATGGCGGCAGATTTTCGAATTTAATGTTATGATATTAAGCAGTTTAAGCTCTGAATAGGAGTTTAGTTTGTAAGTTAGGTGCATTTGAAAGATTTTGGTCCTCATCTATATTTCTAAGCTCAAGACCAGTGGCAAATGAACTTTAGTTCGTTATTTAATAGTAGTAATCTTTTTACTACTAGAATTAGATCATTTATAAATCAATTAGGTTAAGGGGTTTCTTTAATTCTTTGCAAATGTATTCCAGCACAAAACGACATTTATAGTAATGCTGAAGTAATAAACAAAAAATTTTAACCCTTTCTTCTGAACATTTTCGTACTTAATAAAATGTTTCATAATGTTAAATAAACGAAAAGTGAGACAAATTTCTTTGTCGTATATCAAAGTTATTGTTTTCATCGGTAAAGCAACATAAGTAGAAATAAGTAAGCAAAATAAGTAGATATATCTAGGCACCAAATACTTGTTTTTGGAGTCAATAATTTCTTATCTCATTGGGCTTAATATCTTTTAAAACTAATGGAAGTATATTAAGATAAAGGACACATATTGATCATAGCCCACACTACTCACGATATAATATAATTATAAAAAAAATCTGAAGCTTTGAACACATTACCTGATATCGCACTAGTTTCACAATTACCTGAAGCATAATCTAGATTTTGTTTAAATTTTCAATTTAAAAAGCACAGAAAAACAAAAATTACATTTTGTCTCGTTTAATTTTAATTTATCTTAATTAATCTGTCTCATTTCAAATTACATTACCCTTATACTATTATTTTTCTCTGTTTCAGGTCGACGTGCATTTTTTCTTTTTCTAGTGGAGGCGTCGATTTTTGCCGAAGTTTTCCAGCGGATATTTTCAAAAATGAGCACCTGTCATATCAAAGGAACAATTCCTTTTATACATACATTCCATGGACAATTTTTTGTGGATACGGAAGAAGGAAGAGTTTCCGCCACCTTTGTGGATCGGAAAGGGACAATTTTATCGCGATTTCTACTCGGCCGAATGATGATTAAATGGAATTATGAACTGAAAACTTAATTTGTGTCTTCCCTCTATTTTCTTTGCTTTAACACTGTAACACACTGTATTCAAAACACAGATATGCGTTAGTCAGTTGGGGTGACACAATTCAAAACGGAATTTCGTAAGGCAGATATCTTTTCCCTATATTTTGCAACAAGAATCAGTCTAAATGAACATGGTTATGGAGTACTGAACCTATTAATTTGCATCTGTTCCCTCTATTGCTTTGCTTTAACACTGTAACACGCTGTATTCAAAATAGAGATATGCGTTAATCAGTTGGGATGACACAATTCAAAACGGAATTTCGTAAGGCAATATCTTTTCCCTATATTTTGCAACAAGAATGAGTCTAAATGAACACGGCTATGGGGTACTGAACCTATTAATTTGTGTCTATTCCCTCTATTGCTTTGCTTTAACACTGTAACACGCTGTATTAAAAATACAGATATGCTTTCATCAGTTTGGATGACAAGATTCAAAACAGAATTTCGTAAGGCAGATATCTTTTCTCTATATTTTGCAACAAGAATGAGTATAAATGAACACGGTTATGGGGTACTGAACCTACTAGATATACAGAGAAGTTTGAAATTTATTAGAAAACTAATTTTTTTATGGTAATCAATAGACATAAACTAATAATTTCAATATTAATTTCAATATTAAAATTTATATTTATATTCATATATTTATATTTATATTTATATTTTAATTTATTTATTTTAACATTTATTTCAATATAAATTTCATAATTTTAATTTTTTTATTATTTTTAAGAAACTCTGCCATTCAGTTATCTTTTAGAGACACTGATATCAACGCTTAGTCATCGTTTTGTTGTCTCAATATTTGCCTATCCATTATAGGGAATTCCTTTCTTTCTCTTCTTACAAAGTCATTTGGACGCGGTTATTTGGACAGTTATTTTGCAACCTTGAAGTTCTTTAATCAGAGTTAAATTTCCTGCACAACTTTTTTGGTGCGTAGTGAGAAATAACACTCATGATACGATACTAACTTTAAGGTGGTCAAAGTATAAATAACCTGTCTGTTTGATAGGAATTTTCCCCTTAAAATTTCCTTTTTCTATACATTTCGGTTTTATTTACAGGGGACATTTATTTTATTTCTCAGTAAACTTTTAGAAAAAAAAGCACTGTTTGATAGAGAATGACTAGAAATATATATTGTCTCATATGTACATATTTATTACATTATGAAGGTAAAAAACTATTGTATAAAGCTATTCATAAGATGTTGCTTCATGGTAGCGTGGGTGCTATTTATGATAATATGCAATAATACTTTGACTAGGCAAGTCTCAATAATTCTATTCATTAAATGCAAATGCATAAATGAAAACTCACTAACTTCCCAAACATACTCACTAAACCTACCCACTTGTACATTTATTATTAAATTTAGCTATCTATTTTTTTCATCGATGGGCTTGTTACTTAAGTTTTTAAAGGTTAGTAACCTGTTTGTATTTTCGCATATAAAAACAGTAGATGCAATTTTTGATAAAGATGCTAGCCATCACAACTTGCTATAACTATATTTACGCCTATTTGACAGCCTGGAGGACAAACAGCTTTAAATAGTTAATATTAATATAATTTATTAATAATTAAAAGCATAGATGTAAATGACATATAAAAAAAAAAGAATTCAATGTGGATGACTCCATGTCTATCTTCAAATGGGTATCGAAATCTTTCATTATCGAAAGTTTTACAATTATGTATATTGAAGTCTCACTGCCGAATATACATGAATGTACGTTTAGTTATGTCGTTAACACTTAAAATTTAACATGCATAAAAAATCTAATCATATATCAAGTAGCAATAGTTATACAAGATAATTGCAAGAATATAGACACTTAGAATGCCTTTCCTCCAGTGTACTCATCGGCTAGGCCTTGCTGGAGAACCCATAACAAAGGTGAAGTCCGAGTTCCAAGACTGCCTGGTATACAAGGTGTATGTATTTGCAATTGGCTGCACATGGCAGGACGTACATTTTGTTATACCAAACAATGTCAAATATTATAGAGAAAATTAAGGAAAACTCCAAGAAGTGTGTGTTTATGTGCATTTTTGTAATGCTGAAAAGATTTGTGTACATAAACAAAGCATCTAATATCTCCACGTTCTAGGTAAAGTCATCATAAAGCTCTACCCATGATTTTAAATATTTTGCTCGGTAACTTAAACGTACTAGATTCTAGAAGAACCTCTTATTTCTCTCGCATCAGCACTATAGTTCAAAACACCGAACCTAGATGGCGACACTGTATATTGACCCTATAGCTATAGGAATTTTACATACGAGCAATGGCCGATCGCAAAATTTTGCTGAAATATTTTTCGGTCTACATGTAGATATTCAAGAGGAACTTGGGGATTTTTTGTTATTGTTGTTTAAGAGCACATTCATTGATTCTTATAGATACAATTTTTTTTTCTGGTTTCTTCACTGTTCTTATTAGGCTTTTACAAAATATCCCATTATTTGATACAAGGGATGTATTTCCTTCTGTAAAACGCGTAATAAAAATATTAGATTTATATTAAAAATTCTGAGACAAACAAAGTTTCTCTTGAAAAATCAATTGTACCATCTTTTCCGCAAATAAAGTTTCATTCAGAAATAGATTTTTGAATTTCTCAACAGTACATGAAAAATAACATAGAACAACAAAAATAACTGAAAAATATTGTGATTTTCTTTGTGCTGAAAATACTAACTTTAAAAATCAGTACAAATTTTTTCCTTGTGCCTTATTTAGTATAAAAATCAGTCATAAATAAGTTTTTACGTAGTTTCTTTAGATGAGAACTGGAGAAATACATTCTTAGATATAATTTGCATGATAATTTTCTTGCTAAACAGAATAAATTCATTTCATCTCGCTTTACTGTGAACACACAGATACAGTCAAAAATAAACTCATATGTGTTTACACATTTTTGAATGTATGTGCGTCATTCACACATTTTTTTCATACTCATTCATACACAAAAGTGAAGATATAAATATGTCTTTCAGATTATTAGAAGATTTGCAATAGTTCAAGCACAATCTTTCAAAAGACAGCATACTGTGTAAGCGTTTTCTCTCTTTTTTTCAGCTGCATAGAGCTATTTCCAAAATATCAAATACAAATCTCTGGACAACACATTCCTCTATTAAGGCTCAAAAGCTCTGTGTCCAGCGTATTAGTTTTCCAGGCTTAACAGAAAGCTTCAAACGTTAAAAGAAGTGACATTTTACAAGTTCATTGCAGTGAAAGAGAATCTAGATACTTGAAAACACTTTTAAAGTCTTTCGTAAAATGGATTATAAAATTTTGCTAAGTGAAAATTTTTGTGATAATTCTTTGATTTCAACATATTTTAAAATTTCTATCATGTCTCCCAAAAGGCCTTATTGCAGTCTAGGAAATATTTAAGCAAGTTTATTGCTACCCAGATGATAAAAAAAACTGATATGACTTGATTAATGTGTGAAATATGTCAGAAAACTTCGCTTGCTTGATAATCTGAAACAAACAACCTTTCAATTGTTTTTTGAACTGAGTGGGACATATTTGGTGAGAGAATTTTTTAATTGATTAAATAGCAAGCTTAATTTTTTAGAATACTAAAGGTATATAATTTGACTTTTTAAATGGATTGGATAAAGCTTTCTTCAGTTTGGTAATAAATTTTCAGAACTCATAACCTGTAAAGTTTCTTTCTTTTCAAGGGCAGCAAAGTTTGAACTGTGCCATTTGAGCTTTTCTCTTGATACCCTTCGAGTTCAAATCTAGAAAGTTTATTGCAGATACATTTACATCTGCATACACGTACATTTACACAGTACGTAGGAAAGTCACTGAATGCCCAGAGAAGGAACAAAAAATTGTTATTCATTGAGATGCATTAGTATTGGGTCAAACTGCTTTCGGCAGAAAACGTTCTTTGAGCGTTAGAGGCATACTCTTACCAGGATTTTGGAAAACTGCGGTAAGTATGCGCTTCCATTCTGTCAGTAATGCCGACTACTGTACTACAGTAAGCCTATGTTCAAAACTTAGTATTCAGTGCTTCGCAACCGCTGTGCCGTGTGCCGTGTGCCGCTGTGCCGTGTGCACTAGTGTGCCGCTGTGCCGTGGCACACTAGTGTGCCGCGAGGTGATCTTGACTGTGCCACGGTGATTTTATCGATTATGATAATAAAAAAATTAACCACCGCATTAAATAAAAAATTTTCTAAGTAAAATATTCCTCTAACTTTTTGTTAATATGTAATTTTTCTGGGTCGAAATTATACACAAAGCAAACACATGATGTTAGCCATACATTGTAAGTATGCTTGAGCGTCATATTTCTGGATTTCAGTTAAGAAAGAATATCCACAAATTTCTGACAAGGCCATTGCAATTTTGCTCCCTTTTTCTACGACATACTTATGCGAACAAAGTTTTTCGACACTGGTTCTAACTGAAAATGACAAACGATCATATTTAAAGGGCCTTGACCATGAACTGTAGCTCTTTCTAATATAGATCCAAATATAAAACGTGCAAATATAAAACGCACATTTATCAAAACAATCTCAAATATCTCATTAATAAATTAGTTATATTTAAATTAACTTTGATTTATTAGGTTTAAGTAAAGACCAAAAAACAAATTTTAACATAAAAATTTAAAGAGAAAATTTCTTTACTTGTAAACTATAATTTTATATTTTTGTTCTTGTGTTGATGTACAGTTCAAAATGATTTATATAAAACTTAAATGATTATAATTATCTTGATACATAGAGCTATTTTGTTGTGTGTTTTCTTATCTAATAAAAACATATACGTATTTATTGTAATTTATATATTTGCAAGGTTTTTCTTGTGGTGTGCCGCGGAATTATCGAAAAAAACGTTGTTGTGACGTGGAAGATAAAAGGTTGCGGAGCTCTGCTCTAATTCATAGGTGCTCTGTATAATTGCTAGCGTGGCTCTGTGCAGGCCGGTTAAAGCAGGATACATAATTATTTTCAATCTATTGTGTAACAGATCTATCTTTTAACTTGCTTTGTCACAAGACTCTTCTCCTTAGTATTGCCACAAATTTCGTAATATATTGCGAACGATGTTATGGTAAACAGCTCGATTAACAGTTTTCTTCACCGAAAACAATGGACAGAGTTCATGTCACATAAAGCAGTGACAGACAAAAACAATTTTTGGAACACCAGCAGGCGCGCGTGGAACAAAGTGCAACGTCTTTTTCAACCTTGATATTACTTATTACTACCTATTCCTTTTGTAATAATTTTTTTTTTCAAATTGAAAATAATAATTCTGCGTTTTATGACAAGATATAAAATGTTGATAATATTGAGATATATTTATAACTAGCTGAATACCCGTGCTTCGCTACGAAGTACATTCAAATTAAATACAACGGTCAATGTATGCAATTAATGCCAATATATATATATATATATATATATATATATATATATATATATATATATATATATTTATAAAAAAAATTGTAACGGATATTTTATAGGAAAAATAAGTAGAAGAAAATATTCAAATTCAATACAACGGTCAATGTATGCAATTAATTTGTATGTTTAATATTCATAAAACATACTATTTTGAATTAAATTCTTAAAAAACTGCCATCTCAATTAGTCAAGAGGTTAAACTTTATCTTTTACTGTATTTCAGTATTTTTTGTCAATTTATTTCGTTGTTATGCACGTGATGCAAAATTAATTTAAAGTATTACAAAAAGAAAAGAAACCACGTGATCAGCATTTAATAAATTAAATTCTAAAAATTAATCTTTAAAAATTGATCAAAAATCAGAAAATGAAGGTAAAGATTTGAAAGGATTTCATTTTAAAGGAATTTTTATGATCTTTGTTGTGATATAAATTTTATAACCCTCAGATTATTATTTAAAATGCAAACTTTAAAGAATGTTACAAAAACAGCTTAAAAATTTAATTTAAAAAAATCTAAGAAGAATTATTCAAAAATCTTTCTTAGTGCACCCCTATACTATAAGAAGAATCAATCGCCATGCAAAATTTCAGCCTTTTAGGTCCAACAGTTTGGTATGTGTGTTATCTGTCAGTCAGTCAGTCAGCTACGGAACTGTTTTATATATTTAGATTAAAGGCCAAAGAATGCAGATACAATCGCCTTATTTCAAAACTGCCCGGTTTATTGGATCTGAGGACAAATTGCAAATGGATTCCTGTTATGTCCAAAAACCTAAAAAACAATGCGATTGTCCATCTTCGTGATATGCCGGATACCGAGTAATAGCTGCATATTGGATCTGCTACATCAACTCTTGCTTTTGTCGTATTGTAATCCAGCATAATCGCTGGTTTACCACGGTTAAATCAGGACTAACAATGAATGGATAGGTTGGTTGGTTGGTTTGTTTAGGTTTAATGGCCAGGAAGGTCCAGGAAGGACAAGCTGCGCCAAACACATGTTAAGATCAGACCTCCAAGCATATAAAAGTATTTCAACATAACGAACAACAATGGTATAAAAATGGTATAAAAATGATAAGAACAATAATGGTAAAAGCAGTCATATGAAATGGTGACAAGAAAAGTAATATGCTTAAGATGTCCAATGAATGGATAGGAATACAAGGGTCAGAAAATCTGACCTGCATTAGAAAGGGTGCAGCTATAAATATAAACTGCTTAGAACATTTAAACCTTACATGCAAAAACAAACCATTCAAAATTGCGAAAATGTTGCACTTTGTACACGGGCGCGCCCGCTGATGGGTTAAACGAAGTTCTCAACAAATGTACGGACAAGATTTTTAACAACTTCACTTACGTATGCGCCTGGCTGTTCTACAGCAATCCACCGATTCCCTGAAGTGCATTTTCTTATACTTCGACATTTTCTATCACTGATTTTATTTTCAGTACCTGTAAGTTTTGGTAGTTATAGGACACCATTCTGCTTTTAGCAATACACTCCATTTCAATCCGCTACCTTGTGTGAGATTTTTCAAACACTCAGAAGGCATCATAGTCTCAGTTAGAGACACTGCAGAGTCTCTGACTTAAAACTATACTAATGAAACAACTCATAATCATACCTTTTTGAAAGTAGGTTCTTTCAAACCTCCACATTTTCAGGAAAACTGACGACGTGAGATAATACAATGAAACCTGACGCTCGATCACTATGCAATAAATACATTTAAACGGGAATGTTGGTACTTGTTTAAATGCTTTTGTAAATGCGTTTACTAAACGCATTCTTTGTATTTATGAAAGTACTGTGACACTTTTCAGACCATGAATTGTATGTATGCACTCTCAGCAATATTTAAAATAAATGTATTAAAATTAGTACATATTTGATAAATTTTTACGCAAATTAATCAATATTGATAGTTTAAATTGAAAATAAAATGTGCTATGATTTCAAGCATCAACAATTAAAAGATCATATTAAGATTTTTTTTAAGTATATCTTGACAAATCGAAGAGAATTAATTTATGATTTCCAGCAAGATAAAAGGATGGAATCAAGAAGAAAATGCTTTTTTTTTAAATCAAATGCAGACACAAATAAAACTGTTCTCTCTGAAAATAAGAAGCAAAAATATTCGTAATATTAAAGCGTTAAATTCTTTGAAAAATTCAAAGTCTGAAAGATATTGAAAAACAATGTGTTCTTTTTTTTAACTTTGGAAGTTATATCTAAATTTTGGTAAACATAATAATTCATTTTAAATTAATTCAGATAATGATGAGTAGTTTGTTCGCACATGTAAATAATCTCTATAAAAGCACAGTTAATTATTTTACCGTTACAATATTGAAGATAATTTCTCGCCCATCAAAGCAAAGACGGAAACATAAAAATTCAAAATAGCAAATAAGGTATTATTCTTTATTTAATTTAAAATGAAAAATGAACTAACTTAACGATAAAGTAAACCCATATTCCTGTAGCAAAGCAGTATCTAAAAGGAGTTATTGTTCTTAGCACCTCATTGTTTCAATAAATATGCTGATAAAATACAAAAACGCTGTGAGAAATGGCTTTGTCTGTGCTTTCGATCGAAAATATTTATTTTTCTATTCTTTATAAAACTTTCTATCCAGAAATTAATATACTTTCTAAGCTACCCCATAATTAATCATCTTTGTGATATAATTTATCTCTTTCTGTAAAGCTCTTTTTTTAGAGCCATTCGTTTCTCATTTAACTCTAACTCTGATAACTTTAACTCCAATTTTCTAAAGCCAGTATTGAAAGATAAATAACATATCATTTAACATACATCATCTATAATATCATATTCCTAATCCGCCGATAGGAGGAAAAAAGTGCAAACTCTAAATAAATTTAACTAAATTTCATTGCGATAAAAAATGTTAAGAACTGTTTGAATGCGTGAGGTGCAAACGCTCTCATTCAAACAGTTTTTCTTTCTCTTCTTTTCTCTAGCTTCTTCATCTTTTTTTTTTCAATTCCATTCCCTGTTCCTCTACAACAGTGGTTCCTTATCGGTGGTCCGAGAGAACCCAAGAAGTGGTCCCCAAGGTCAGGAGTAAAGAATAAAATTGATTTTATCCTTTCAAAACGACCAAAAATTGAAACAAATTTTTTTTTAACTGGGAGCAAAAAAAAAAGTTTAGTTCCCTATTTTTTTTAAAGTCAAATTCTAAAAATTCCTGTATTTCTGCCACTTTCTGATGTTTTGAGTGAGACAAAATCCTTCTTCTGCTTAAAAATTTCTAATATATTTTCTGTGACGTGGACTTGCACCGTCATGGTCACTTCGCAGCATCGCCGCAATTTTACAGCTAGTAAAGCAAATGCAAGCTGAAAAATCTCGTTAATTTTTTACTTTTCGTTGGCTTTTATGTTTGCTATTAAGTTTTCATTTACGTTACATTTGTTATTGTTATTAAACATATTTGTAATTTTTTATTTAAGTAGTTTATCACAAACAGTTTTTTTTCAGAAAATAAAACTTATTTTTGCCTCGAAAAGGATTGTTTGGGAGAGCGTGCCCGATGAATTTTTTTTTCGTTTACAACTGGTACCTTATTAACAAAAGGTTAGGAATCACTGCTCTAATTCATAAAAAAAGAATTTCAGGTAATCTCTTCTAACGAAACTACCGGGGGTTATTAACGTAGGATTACTTATCGTTGCTTGCCTCTTTTATATGTATATATGTATGTATGTGTTACGTATATATGTATCTATATATATGTACGAATGTGTATATATACATATATACACATACCCAGCTTACAGGCCATACTGTTCCCAGCTTACAGGCCATTTAGCCTAATACTTTTGAGCGCTATGCTGAAGCTGATTCTCTTTGTACCGCAGGGTAGTGGATGGGTTGTTGTTGTTGTTGTTGTTGTTGTTGTTGTTGTTGTTGTTGTTTAAATGGAGTTGATAAGTTACTCAAAAAGACCATATCTCAAAACTCCAATCAATGGCATTTTATGGTAATGGTTAATAATCTATATATTTAAGCTTCTAAGCCGACTTTTGGGACAGTCCGTGAGAGAGAGAAAACTACTGCATCAATTTACTTCATTTAGGTCTTAAACGAAAGATTGTATCTGTAGATTTGTCAAATTTCGTTTTTGTAACCGCAATTTCTGTTAATTAACGATAATTTACAATTGAAAATTGATTTCTGTGCATGCTCAGTGGCATATTTAAATCTGACATTAGAAACTCACTGTTTCTGCGTATGCTCAGTGACATGTTTTAATGATAAACACGTTTATTCCGAGGAATCTCTCTAGATCTCTCTCTTTGCCATTTTTATTTTTATGATATTTATGTTTGTGAAATACAAGATTAAACCTGATGGAAATTGTGTATTTGGTGCTGTTTAACTAGCGATAATTTACAATTTAAAAAAATTGCTTGCTGAGCATGCTTAGTGACATTTTTAAATATTGCTTTAGACACTCACTAAGGATAAGGCCGCTTAAACACATTAATTTGTTTTTGAGCATTATTATGATTTTCAACATTTGGTAATGATGTGTTGAGTATAATTTGTGTATTAGTACATTCATTTACTATCTAGCCGTCATGTTTTGACGGGTATCAACTAGTTATGTTAATTCTTCATAAGCATTATTCATTTACAAAGTAGGCAATACGTCATTCGTCCTTAGATACTAACAGGAACTCAAAGCGACATATCTCATACAACAATGATTCAAAATTAAAACTAATGAGTTATCTTAACCTCAGCCACAGGGGTATGAAATGCTCCGGTCGAGTTATCTCGCCATCGCAGGAATACGAAGTTCTTTGGACTAGCCTATAGCAACGAAAGGGTTATGATAAACAGCGCATAAGAATCCAATATAATGAGGAAAATTTATGACCAACTAAAATAAAAACTCCAAATGATTTAAATAGAGCATAAAGAGGATCAGAATAAAGTACTAGAATTATTATTTTTTTGCAATTTTTGGCAATATTAATTTCTACTGGGGGTCTTCAAATATGAATTTTCAAACATCAACTATGAGTAGTTCAATTTCATCAAAATTATATTGTGCAAGTTTTGACTTGATCATAGTAAGGGTTTATCATAGTTTAGGTTACCTCGTTGGCAAGGGTACTTCTTTTGATATCAAACCCTGAAATGTCCCTTTACAGTTTAATTTTGAAAGGACCCTAACTTGTCTTCCCAAATGGGCAGTTTTGATTCAAACTGACATGCATATCCACGCCCTGACACACATTCTTGTAAATACATAGGGTAGGAGAGCGATTTTTCAACTCTATCTGTGTTTTTACTTCAATAAATGTATCCACAATGCAATCTTGCATATCTCCGCATGACGTCTTACGAGAAAAAGATGAGATAAGAGATAATGTAAAACGAAATGCGGATGTTAAGAAGTGTAAATGGATTTTTCTTTTAATGTAACGCTTTTCCCATTCAGGACTCTCATAAACAGTTTCGCATTGCAATGATTTTTGTATGAGTTTTCTTTCAGATGTTTTCCAGCGCAAATGACGCGACACTCCTTTAAGAAAATAGAACACATCTCCGTACTCCTCCTTCATATCCGTTCTCGATTTGAGATGGCTCTAAATGATTCTCACTCAATGATGTTAATGAATTTTGTCGTCGTATCCTTTGTTTTGTTCCGTCGTGGGAGAAATTCCATTCACAAGTAAGAACTAAACCGAGAAAAACAAATAATTCTTCTACTTTTCTCGAGAGGTATACCAACGGTTTGGAGAGCAGATCCCTTTCAGGGCCAAGCATTTATGGTAATATGCAGTCAATTTTCCAAACTATGTTTCGGTGTTCTTTATTCAAAACTGATGAAATTCAGGTTTACCTTGAATTAAAATTTTGGCAAGGTTATCATAACTATTTTGAGCATTTGTAAAAGTACAAAAAATACATTTTTTTTCCTTTAACAAAAAAAAGTACATTCGGCTGAAATTTTTATGTTTCTAGAGAAAATATATTTTTCTCTTTTCTGTTCTGAGCCCAAAGACAAACCTTGGAAAGAAAATTAATATAACTGACTGCGGTCAAGTTTTTCCGTTCAAATTAAAATTCTGAATACCACCTTTGTCTATGAGTATCCAAACATTTTCATACTGCCATCTTTGGTCAAAATATCGATTTTTCACTTCTGTGGTAAGATTTTCCGTTCAAGTTGAAATTAAAATTCTGAATACCACCTTTGTCTTGAGCATCCCAAAATTTTCATACTGCCATCTTTGATCAAAATATCGATTTTTCCCTTCTGCAACTACAAAATCCAATCCTTACGCTATCTACAAGACTTTAAAACATTCTGTATGAACAAAACATCAGTTTTTCCCTTCTTAAATGCCATCAGAGTTCAATTTTTAATGTATCCAAACATCTTTCAAAAGCCATTTTTGCTCAAAAAGATCGATTTTTCTTCTTGCATTGTTATATCGATATCCCCCTACTTGCACGATACATATATCTTTTAAGCGTCGTCTTTGTTCAAAATATCTGCTTTTTACTTTCGTGGTAGCATCAAAGCCCAATCCTTCAGCTATCAACTTTTTAATATGCCAGCCTTTAAATATGCTAACTTCGTTTAAAAAAAACTTCGACTTTTCGCTTTTGTAATAGTTATGGAAGCCTAAAATTTTAATCACCCAAAGACCATTTAAACACTCATTTTATTTGGTTAAAATAAGGATTTTTGATATTTTTAATAGTATTAAATCCCAATTCTTTATTTCTACAGTTCTCCGACTCTCTTTTTATCTTACCTAGAAATAAACTGATAGTTATCTTAATACTGCTGAACAATGAATTAGAAATAATAATTTACTGTTATTTTCCACAATTATCTCGAAACGAATATTTTTATTTATTCTGTTATCGGCAAACATCGTAAAACATAAATTTACGTTTAAAATGCCTTGAAAATTAGAAAAAATATGAATATGAATGCTTGTAATGTTAATGGAAATTTTGCTTAGAAATACATGTTCATAAGATCGTTTATTTTCATTGGTATAATTTGAAAATAAAAACCAGTTTTGGCAGATTTTTCTATGCGAAAGAGTTCTAGTTGGTCTGCTTCTAAAATGTCTATCAAATTATCAGTTATCCTGTAATTATGTTTTATAGACCTATTTACCAATATTATTGATTTATAAAGTTGTGTTATCTCTTATACATAAATTCTAGCCTTTAAGGAAGCGCATTAGTTCAGGTTGCCAAAACTGAGTCCCTATGTTAAACTATGGATAATTTTCCCCTAAAAATTTTTCTAATCACCCATTAGCAAATGCCCATTTTTATAGCAGAAATTTGATTAAAATGCGAGTAACTTTCCCAAAATTGAAATTCTGAATAATTCATTTTTTGCAGGACTTTAAACTTTGATACCTATTGTTACAAAATTAAAGAATTTTTTTAAAAATTTGAAGAAAAACTTCTAAAAAATGGGAGTGCTGCATTTGTGAAGGTCTGCTTTGTAGAATTTAAAGAAGAAACAGAATTAAAAAGTTTGTTTGTGTGTCACTATAACAATGCTATAAGTAAAATTTCCCTTTGTTTGGAGAATAAAGGTCTCTAAGGTTCACTGATGCCCCGCCTTTTTTTTATCTATCTATTATAAAATAGCTGCCTAGACGAAAGCCATGTTTTTTTATTTCACTTTCGGAAACCACAATAGATGTAGCAATCACAAATAAAGCTTCGTAACAGGTTATATCCTCAAAAATAATGCTATCTGAATAATTCACAAAGCTAGCGGTGATTCAATCAACTAAATGTTTATCTTAACATACAAACGGGGAAAAAAACAAGCAGTGGTAATATGTTTCATAACTTTCTCGTCGCCAAGTCACAAATCGAAACAAACGTCAAACTTGTCGCTGCCAGGTGCCTTTTGCGAAATAACCTCCAGCAACCATGTAATCACTTAAAATGGATGCAACTGATTACATGCCCTCGTTACCAATTTGAAATTTTACTCAGATCCTCAATTAATATTCCAGTGATTTACAGCCTATTTCTTGTGTATTTCTTTATCCCATACAAATCTAAACTTCCAAATTGAATGTCTAGAATGGTGGAACAGGCCGCTACCTCCTTTTTTAACTATTTTATAATACTTAATCCCTTTAATTCTTTCAGCAGTTACAGGCTCGAAATGGAAAACAAAATATATAATAAGTAAGTTATCATTTTAGTAGCCAAATTTCGTATTTCTTGCGTCATTCAACCGAGAACTAAATGCAAAAGTCTAGAAAAGAATCAAAATAAAAGACAGACAGAAAATTTAACAGGAAAAATAAAATATAAACTGAACCAATAACGTCACGGAGGGGGTTTCTGGTTCAAAAAGATTTTACTGTGACATAATATTTTTAATTATAAATCTATATATTTAAGTTGCTAAGCCAACTTTTTGGGCAGTCCGTGAGAGAAAACTAATGCATCAATTTACTTCATTTTAGTCTTAAACGAAAGATTGTAATCTGTAGATTTGTCAAATTTGGTTTTTGTAACCGCAATTTCTATTAATTAGCGATAATTTACTATTAAAAATTGATTTCTGCGCATGCTCAATGACATGTTTAAATCTGACTTTAGAAACTCACTGTTTTTGCGCATGCTCAGTGACATGTTTGGATGATAAACACTTATATTCCAAGGAGTCTCTCTAGATCTCTTTCTGCGATTTTTATTTTTATGATAATTATGTTTGTGAAATAAGATTTAAACCTGATGGAAATTGTTTCTTTCGCGCTGTTTAATTAGCGATAATTTACAATTAAAAAAATTGCTTTCTGCGCATGCTCAGTGACATTTTTAAATCTGGCTTTAGATACTCACTAAGCACGAGGTCGTTTAAACACATTAATTTGTTTCTAAGCATTATTATGATTTTCAACATTTGGCAATAATGTGTTGAGTATAATTTGTGTATTAGTACATTTATTTACTATCTAGCCGTCATGTTTTGACGGGTACCAACTAGTCAAAGTTTTAAGTCCTATGTCAACATAACATGTACGTTAAAAGCAACATTCAAATACGAAAATCTTCGTCGAGCAGATATCAATCAATCCTTATTAAAAGATTACTTTTTCTTTGATAAACTCTAATTTTTTTTCCACAGACAACATCTAAGTCGCCTACAAATTTATTCTATTAATCTTTTCCTTAATCCCGCTGAATTGAAAATAATAATAATAATAATAAACAAGTTGGATGATACAAATGCCACAGATTAACAAATTTGCATGACAATTTATATTGAGTTTTCAAATTATTTCAATAGGAAAATGATCCCCGTAGTTGGTATATTTTCTCTCAAGTCGTAGAGGATATAAGTCTACTCAAATCTGAACCACTTCCTGGACCGCGACTATCTCCAGACAAGACAGACAGACCGACATGCCAAACACTTCCAAAGTCAGATTTAACACGGCATTTTTCTGTGGCCTTCTTATGCAATAATCTATCTTAGGATATGAACAGGAGGAGTCTTTATGTTTTGGCAAAATAACTTAGTAGTGAGTTAATTCAGAAATTTGCTTAATCGTTACAAAAACTCCTAATTGAAATTAAGACTTTCGTAAAAAGTTTTGTAGTAGAAATAAAGCAATAACACAAAAAACAGAATAAAGATTTTTTTATCTCGCTACTTGATAGTACAATAAAAAATGTTTTGATAAAACATCATACTATAAATTGAAATATATTAGATGACAAAACAGACATCTCAATGTTAAGACTGCTGTGTACTAACCTTATTGGTTTCGCCCACCTCTATGTTAACCTATGGAGAAAATTTGTCCAGGGATTGCCGACTTGGATTTTTAAAGTTTTTTTTAAAATTTTAATCGGTATTAGAAAAAAAAATTTACACCTTGGGGCATTTTTCTTTTTTAAAAATGCAGACAATATTCTTAAATTTAAATTATTCGGGGGGAAAATCTGGTATAGTGTATTTAGCGCTCCTAAGTTCCTTTAGGGGACGAAATTCATAAAATGAATCCTGTTTCAAGGAGAATAAAAGTTTGGGCTATCTGAAAATACCATTTTCATTGGATTATCAGCATTTATGTAGCTGTAAACAGTTGACAAATTTTCTCCATAGGGTAACATTGAGGTGACCGAATCCAATAGGGTTTATACACAGCAAGCTTAAGGAAATCTAACCACTTAATTCTAGCCAAGAATACTTTTCATTAGATTGCTCTCTACCTATTTTCAAACTTGTTTCCTCTCTGGATCTAGTGTTCAAGATGATAGTTGGCTTTTGCTCCAGTCACAGATAAGTTCTTCAAATCGAATCTGCCCAGTGCCTTCGAAATCAGTTACACTGATCTTATTTGTTATACTTAGTCTTATGTTCGTTTTCTATAACATCTATTCATTTTTTATATATTACTACCTTAAAACCCACACTTCGCTACGGAGTACATTGAAATTAAATACAACGGTCAATGTATACAATTAATGCCAAAAAAAAAGTATATATATATATATAAATATGTGTGTGTATGTGTGTGTGTAATAAATACGACGATCAATGTATACAATTGATGTAAAAAAATATATATATATATTTATAAAAAAAATCGTAAGAGATATTTTTATAGACAAAATAATGTAGAAGAAAATTTTCAAATTAAATCTACTAGGACATACTAAAGAATATTACACTTTGAGGAACATATTTTTATATTTTTTTGGTATTTTAATATTTTTTTGGATAATGACCAATCGTCTGCCGCATTAGCAAGGGAAAAAATGTTTTTTTGTCTATTTCATTGTAATGGACGTGACGATAAATTTATTTAAAGTACCAGAAAAAGAAATCACGTGATCAGCATTTAATAAATTAAATTCTAAAATTTAATCTTTAAAAATTCACCAAAAATTAGAAAATGGTAGTAAAGATTCGAAAAAGATTTCATTTTAAAAGAATTTTTATGATCTTTCTCGTGATATAGATTTCATGACCCTCAAATTATTATTTTAAATGCAAACTTTAAAGAATGTTTCAAAAACAGCTTAAAAATTTAATTTTTAAAATCTAAGAACAATTTTTCAAAAATCTTTCTTAGTGCACCCCTACACTATAAGAAGAATCACCATGCAAAATTTCAGCCCTTTAGATTCAACGGTTTGGTCTGTGCGTTGTATGTCAGTCAGTGAGTCAGTCAGTTACTGAACTGTTTCATATATATAGATTACGAAAAATCTGCGATCACTGCATTTTTTTAATGAACAGTAAGTAAACCAGCTTTTATATCACATTTGAAAATTGTGGAAAGTATTCCAGCAAATTTCGCCATAAAACAATAAACACCTCGATGATAAAAATGCTGAATAAAGTAATCCTTAAAAAAGAAATAACTGAGAGCAGATGATCATCTGCTCTTTACGTGAGTTTATGAAAACACAACGAGAATCTTCCTTGACCTATTAAAAGATAATTCAGAACAATATGAGGGTAAAATAATGTTCATATCAGCCATATTTGAGGCGGTGAAAGGCAAAGTGGTGTAAAACAGTAAGTCAAGTGGTGTAAGTCCAAAGCGTTTTATTGCAAAAACTACAAAAAATTCCACTATAAATTGAAAAAATTATAATTCATAATAATTATTATAATATTGCAAATAATCATTATTTGCGATTCCACTATAAATTGAACATGGAAATTACATTTTTGCCCTCAAATAAAAAAAAGTTGAAAATGTGACTTACACCACTTTTCCTTTCACCGCCTCATTTATAGGCACAAACATTTCTCTATTCCGTTATTACGTTATTTACGTTATTTACGTAGTATCTTCAGCTTTCGCGATTTTGTTACAAGGAAATTGAAGTTTCATCTTACTAATAGGGATTCATTTGGGGGTATTTTATAGACATAAAAAAACCTATGGTTGAAATTCTCTGTTAAAATCCATATTGTTAGAATGACATGTGAACTTTCTTCGAATGTTATATGTGATTTTAGATTTTACTTGGAAGAAATTTTGCTAAAATAGGGTATTAACATTTTTTCTTGTTTTGTTTTTTAAAATAAGTCCCGTTTTTTTCTTATTTAGGAGTTTTTAGGAAATTTCAGCCAGTTTGCACACAAAAAAATCATTATTTTCTATTATATCATGGTAGGAAATTGTGTGTAAGTGTACCCTCAATCTAAAAATAATATAAAGTTATACATTTCCCTGAAAAAATTTTTATAATATTTCCATGGTTTATAAATGAAAAATCTTGAATGCCTATAAATTCTACTCAGTGTGTGAACTAAATGTAAATTTAACGCCACTTTATGCTTTTCTAGAATAAATTAACGTTAATTAAATAAAATCTAATCATTAAAATAGATCGTGTTTCAATGAAACTGAATCTCTCTTCGTATTCAAATTAACTAATTTAATGGATTTTACTTAGATGATTTTATCTGAGTGAGAAATTTTTCCAAACTGGGGAGAACTATGTTACAAAGTTGAACTAAACGTAGGTTCATTAATTAACTTGTTTATTTCCTCAGATTAGAACTAAATATCTTTTCTCATTTAGTTTCAGCAATGAAAGAGTAAATAAAATGAAGAAGTATCTTCTATATATTTAAGTTGCTAAGCCGACTTTTTGGGCAGTCCGTGAGAGAAAACTACTGCATCAATTTACTTCATTTTGGTCTTAAACAAAAGATTGTAATCTATAGATTTGTCAAATTTGGTTTTTGTAACCCCAATTTCTATCAATTAGCGATAATTTACAATAAAAAATTGATTTCTGCGCATGCTCAGTGGCATGTTTAAATCTGTCTTTAGAAACTCGCTGTTTCTGCGCATGCTCAGTGACATGTTTTAATGATAAATACGTTTATTCCGAGGAGTCTCTCTAGATCTCTCTCTGCAATTTTTATTTTTATGATAATTATGTTTGTGAAATATAAGTTTAAACCTCGTGGAAATTGTTTATTTCGCTCTGTATAATTAGCGATAATTTACAATTAAAAAAATTGCTTTCTGCGCATGGTCATTGACATTTTTAAATCTGGTTTTAGACACTCACTAAGCACGCAGACGCTTAAACACATATAGAGTAAATATAGATCACTTCTACCCAGACTTGGGTGTATATAATTTGAAGTGGCACTCTAAATGAATTTGATACAAACACAGTTTATACATGAAACAATGTTTATTGAATTCGTTGCACATATAGAATTTGCTTTTACTGCAATAAGCATACGTACTACTTGTACGGAATATATATTAACATTCAATAGAAATACTTTTTGCAAATACTCACAAACCAGCAGAGAGTCAAACCAGCAGTACTGCCACGTAAACTTTGGGCCCCCTAAGCACTAGCGCAGGATAGCACCTGGAGCTGCTTTCCTCGTAGCTCCCTTAACTCGCTTATCTATCAACTTTAACAACCTTCTTCAACCTTTTTGTATTAATCAAGCTGCTTGGTATTTATACCAAGCGCGTATGCCGAAATTAGCATATCTCAAGCAGCTTCTTTAATTCATTCACTCAAAAGTTCGATTCTTGTGAATCGAATCTTATGTATACCTTACACACATTAATTTATTTCTGCGCATTATTATGATTTTCAACATTTGGCAATGATGTGTTGAGTATAATTTGTGTATTAGTACATTTATTTACTATCTAGTCGTCATGTTTTGACGGGTATCAACCAGCATGATTTAAATTCACTCTTTAAACTGATTTTAATATTGCAAAAAGAAATGAAATATCTTTTCTCGAGTGTATTTAAATTAATATTTTTCTTTTCGAAAAATTTGCTGAACTATAGAGAAAATTTCTTAATCAATCTGAAACTACAGTAGATGTAAGAGGCTTGCTGTTTCAGTAAAATAGAGCTGAACCTCCCATTTTCTTGCTTCTGATCTATATCTGGATTTTTCTTTTCAAATTTTTTTAATTTCTTGCAGTTATATAACGATTTGAAGCAGAGAAACTATGCGACGATGATAATAGTGTTTACTGTGATTGCATAATTGCATGCAATGAATCTGATATGAACGTAAACCTCTTAGAGACATCAATTTCATGCGGGAGGTTCACTGCCTATCTCGTTATTTTGCTCGGGTGGGAGTTCAGCTGTTTTTTACCTACCCATTATTTTACTTCTTTATATATTTGTGTTTTCCTTTTTTATTCAACGATCTCCTCTCTCTGGTGGTTTTTTTATAGTAACTGTCGGCCTGCATTTTCATCAGCCTCTGGACATGCAGCCCTTAAATTCCTCTCAGAACCCTGATGGTGAGAAATAATTTCTTTGACCTACTTTTCCTCGTAAACAAAAAACAGTTTCATTCCTGGGGGATGTGGGGGGAAATGATAAGAGAGGAATTTTTATCCAGGTATGAAGCCAGGTTTGACCCCAAGTGGGAGGCGATGTAAGAAAAGAAAATTGTGACCTAATTTCTGGAGTTCCAGACTAGGAGAGGGGAGCAAAAGTGGGCCTCCGTTTTGAGAATGCAACAAACATCCGGGTGTGGAACAAATTTATGTCTTTATTTACGCCTAGTGGGTATATATTAATCTTACATTTGTTGTAACAAGTTTTTGACTTTCTTCCCCTTATAAATATTTAATGAACTGTATCGCCGACTTTCAAAAAGTGTAGATACAGTTCTAGAATATGCATTTGTTTTAATGCCGGGCAGTGATTGAAGACTAAGGAAGGTAATAAAAAGAGGTTCAATCTTGTGCTCGTATTTCATAACATTTCCTACTACGAAAAACTTCAAAGCAGCAAAACTGCATGCACTAGTTGAAGACAACAAA
This sequence comes from Dolomedes plantarius, assembly GCA_907164885.2. Lineage (NCBI taxonomy): Eukaryota > Metazoa > Arthropoda > Arachnida > Araneae > Dolomedidae > Dolomedes > Dolomedes plantarius. The sequence continues at coordinate 111,556,936 of OU015498.1, forward strand.
GCTGACTGCGCAGTCTGTTAAATAAGAAACAGTTTGTTATATATAGTATATATCTCTCACTCATTTCAACAACGTCATATCTCAAAAAACAAGATTTTTCAGCAGAGTGATTTGAAAGTTTAAAAGTACATTGAAACGTATTGAAAATAAATTTTAATCTTGCTCTCTAGCAGCTCAACATTGAGCGTTGAGATATGATGTTATATATATATATATATATATATATATATATATATATATATGTGTGTGTGTGTGTGTGTGTGTGTGTGTGTGTGTGTTTGTTTATTTTATTGCAAAACGCAAAAAAATAAAGAAAAATTAAATAAAATTTTCGCTTTAAAAGCTTAGAACAATACATGAAAAACAGTTTATGGTTGGCCTAATTAACAAACCACGTAACTCCAAAAGATACTATTTGGGAATCTTCATCCTATTACATTGGTTTATGGTCTATGTATAACTCTGTTAAACCTTATAACTCCAAAATATTTAATTCATCCAAAAAGAGTGAAAAACTACACATACTACGTAACTCCAGAACTTAAATGTTGCTAACCTTGTAACTCCACTTTAATTACGAAGTTGTTTAATTACATAGCAATGTGGCTCATATATATCTCATAACACTTTAACTTTATTTTTTAGACTAAACGATACCAATTTATCTTTTCATTGTCGATGAAATCAGTCTTTTGTTCATGTTGTAAAAAGGGAGAAATGTGAGTGACATGGTTTGTTAATTAGGAATGTCACTGTAGAAGCGGAATGGTATAATTCCCCGCGGTGTGTGGACAAGAAGAAATCTATTGTAAAGGCTTCAGAGGAAGGGGTAAATTGGGGCTTGTACACCAAGAGGAAATATAAGAATAGCTGTCGGTGTGGCCATTGATGGCGATCAAAAGTCTATAAATATTGCAAGATAGATGGTCGTTATTTTATGGCCCACAGTAAAAACTTCAGTTGATAAGGGTCAAAGTGGTATTGCTAATGAAAATTATGGTGGGGAGGTACGTCGTAGACTATGGACAGGGGCAGTGTAATAAGGAACCAATTGGGGCAGGAACTACTGAGAGAAAAACAGCCCACTGCCCAATGAAAATGAGGGGTGGGCCAGAATGCCCACCCCTCATTTTCATTGGGCAGTGGGCTGTTTTTCGGGGCTTGTACACCAAGAGGAAATAGAAGAATAGCTGTCGGTGTGGCCATTGATGGCGATCAAAAGTCTATAAATATTGCAAGATAGATGGTCGTTATTTTATGGCCAAGTAAGCAAGAAAAAGGAGAGAAGGTTAAATTGAGTTTTTCACCCAAAATACACACCCTTTTTGTGAGATAACCTGACGTGATAGGAAAATAATGGATTTCATTTTTGAAATCACTACTGAAAATGCATAGAAATCAGTTATCAAAGTACAAACAACTAAAAAATTTTTTTGCAGACCTGTGTAATTAAATAATATCAAATACACATATTATACTAACTGAAAAAAATGTAGTTTCGTGGCTCTGCCGAATAACGTGCTTTTATATTTTACCTGTCCCCATGAGTTGCAATTTTCCTGAAGAATAAACTGAGTACGGGAACTTGACTTTTAAGAATAATATTGAAAAAGAATAACACATTGTACTTAGTTACTAACAGAGAATCAAAATAATTAGATATTGATTCTGGCGTGTACTTTTCCTTAGTAATCATTCGTAGAATACTTTATTTACCTCCTCTGATGGTGCCCAGGCGTATTTTAATTCCCTAGCAAATAAAAGCATTTACGTGGTACTATAGTGTTTATTTTTGTGAACGCATTTAACTTTACGTTTCCTGCAATATTAATTCAAGTCTGGTTAATCTGGAAAAAAATATTTCAGGTAGTCTCTTCTAACGAAACTACCGCGGGTTATTAACGTAGGATTACTTATCGTTGTTTACCTCTTTTTTTTATTCATTTTAGTACTTTTCTGTTTAACTGAATTAATTCTACTGGGTTTGACGCGCTGCCAAAATTATAACTCGCGACAACTCTGAAATTTTGCTTTCGGCGGGACCGTTATTGAGGAATGTAATCCTACGTTAAAAGCAAAAGATACTTTACAATGTACTTGAAGACTTCAGTAGTGAATCGTTTTAAAGATTCTTCTCTCGATGTCATCTTCCCATATCTGTTACCATTCGGCTTGTATGGGTCTGCGAAAATATTCCTTATATGCTCTCTTCACGTAGCGTGCGTCACGTCAGTTCCTGTTTGCTGCAAGAATCTACTCTCAAGAGAAACCTTACATCACTATCACTCTTAATTTGCGTTTAAATGACCGTCTGCTCTCGTGAGCCATATAATAAACGTTGTTTAATTTAATAAGTGTTATTATGTGTAAAAAAAAGAGGAAACATAGAAAAATTTTATCACGTTTCTTCTTTCTTTTCTTTCATTTTTCTATTTGAACAGTTAAAGTAAACAAACTGACATATTTTTTAAGGTATCGTACACCTTCAAAGGTGATTTTTCAATTTTTTTTTAATTTTGCATTTTTAATTATTTTTATAATGACTTGTAAGTTAAAACTTGGGAAAATGTATAAAAGGTTTAGTTGTTAAATTAAAATCACTCTTAATTTGCGTTTATATGCCCGTCTGCTCTCGTGAGCCATATTATAAACATTGTTAAATTTAATAAGTGTTATTATGTGTAAAAAAAGAGGAAACATAGAAAATTTTTATCAATTTTCTTCTTTCTTTTCATTCATTTTTTTATTTAAACAGTTAAAGTCCCCAAACTGGCATTTTTTTAAGGTATCGTACACCTTCAGAGGTGATTTTTCGAATTTTTTTAAAATTTTGTCTTTTTAATTATTTTCTATAATGACATGTAAGTTAAAACTTGGGAAAATGTATACAAAGTTTAGTTGTTACATTAAAATAATTTTTTCAAGGGGGGAAAAACTAGATGCAAACTTGACATTTCTGCAAAACATGATAACTCAAAAATAAATGAATATATTATCATTTTATAAATTGTAGAATGAAGATAATAAATTTTTCTAGGCAATAGAGTATTCTCAAGGTAATTTTCTGTTTATCTCAGAAGCTGTAGCAGTTTAAGTACTGATGTACTGAAAAATTGCTTAAAATTCATTGTCATTTGCACTTCATATCAATGTAAACTAAAAACTAATTAATCTACTACAATAAGAGTACTCTATTCCCTTTATAAACATTTGAAGAGCAACTGTTCAAGATTTTAAGACATTTGACGCATAACCTTTTACCGTAGGATGTTTTGCGTCAAGAGAAATGATAAAAAAAATTCATTTTCAGAAAAAACTACTTCATAAAATTCTTTGACAACTGCTGTTAAAACTGCTGTTATTGGGCTCTTAATTAAGATAGAAACATAATTCAAACAGAATTATAAAGATAAAAGATTAGCCTTTGATATTATTGTATAAAGGGGAAATCGAATTTTTTTATCGAAAATCCCGAAATTTTCAAAGGTGTAGGGATACCTAAAGGTATCCAACTGCGTTCGGAGCACATTTTTTGATAAACTGTACTTGCGAAAATTTCTGTTTTATTTTTCGAAGATTTATAACATCAAAACTCGAAAATGATAAAAATTAGACAATAACTATGCAAATTTTTACAGAATTGAGGAAATTGGGTCGAAACTTAGCAAATTTTTACAAAAACGGTTCTAGATCTAAAAAAAATTATACCTATAATATTAATTTTTTTGTCATATGTACGTAAGAGCTTCTAAGTAAAATAAGCTAAAGATAACGGATATCTTGAAATGAAAAATAATTACAAGATAAAAAGAACTTTTTATATACCATGTTTTTGAATTTTCTGTTGAATCATATAAACTTGACAATTCTATGTGTTAATAAATATTTTTTAAAAATTTTTTGATGAATTATCGCATCAACTTGAAAAAAAATGAAGTTAATTGGAAGTTACCTTGCGTTTAACTTTTCGTTCCCGTCCCGGCCGATAAATGGCTGCACCAGTCTACAAAACAAAATTAAATTAAAATAACTGAAAAGGAATTTAATTCTGCTTAAAGATGGCTAAAAGTATTAAAATAATGCATTGTCATCGTGTGCTGAGCTATTCTAAAAGTTTCAAATGTCTAGCTAGTCGGGAAGTTAGCTAAAAATCGATTGCAAGATTTGTACGAGACAAACACACACACAAACAAACAAACAAGAAAGCAAGTTAATAAAAACACGTAAAAAACTACAAGTCATTATATGCAATTACATGCAAAATTTTAGTAATTTTTCATGAGATTTTTTATAAATGCAGCTATAAATCAACAAATAATATACCTAGGACCAAATCTTTTTTTCATTACATTCTTAGTGTTATTAAAATCCTACGTAAAAAATTTCATAGACATATCATGGTTAGATTTTGAGTTATCACAAGAGTCGTTTACATTTTTGACGAAAAGTAAGTTCTTCAGAAAACGCGATTAAAGATTTCAACTTGTATTGAAATCCATAGCAGCTGCTGATATTTAAATCACTCTCATTTCATTTCTAATGATCGTAACGAAAAAATAAAAGTAGATATATAAACAGAAATTCATAATCTTTAAGAAAAAATGTAATAAATACAATTTCGGAATTTTCGTCAAAATCGATGCTTTAAAGGCAGTCGGATACCTTAAACAAAAACAAGTTTTATGCCTGGCCCAATCCTCCCCCACTAACTACTAGCATATGCTTGTCTCAGTATATCTTATCGATGTTCTAGGTTAATTCCTAGGTTAATTCTTCTCAAATCTACTCCATATTGAGTCTTTTTTTTCTATCCATGCACACAGATCGCTGAAGGTGAATAAGCACTCCACTTTTATTACTTAATTAACACCTTTGTTCCGGGACAACTCCTTTTCAACGGCGTACACCTATGAACCGAAACATGGCCTGACATTATTCTAAATCGGTAAAAAGGAGGTTTATTAGCTCTCCGGATGGGGAATTTTTATTTTTCTGGAAAAAATATAATAGAAAAAAGATGCGCTTCCGGAATCAGTTCCCCCTTCAACTTCTTCTTTAAGCTGATTGTTTTCCCGCATCTAATTGACAGAATAGTTCAAAGGATTCAGTCTCCTTGGGGAGTAATCGAGTGCAGTGGGTCACCACAAAGGGTGCTGTGGCAGAGGTATTCCAACATTTCGCACTCCGGTCTTGGGCCCCGGTAATTGTTTCACGGTACACCGACTTTATCTACAAAAGATACATTTGGAGGAACGATTAGCTCCCTACTTCAGTTAAGCTGAACTGGGCTACATACAGAAGATAACGGAGTTCTATTGAATCATTCACAAGCCTTATATTACAGTGTCTGAAAAAACAAGAAAAGACTGTAAGATTTCTGAATGGATATATAAGTATAGAAATTAAATACGTTCTCTTTTATTTTGTAGTACACGTATATTTCTAGCTCTTACGATAACAGGGTAGTTTTTAATATAAAAATTCATCCACTGTTTAACCTTTTGCTTACGGGGTCCATTTTTCCGATTCCCTCTTATATATATATATATATATATATATATATATATATATATATATATATATATATATATATATATATATATATATATATATACATATATATATATATATATATATATATATATATATATATATATGTATATGTATGTATGTATATATATATATATGTGTGTGTGTGCGTGTATGTATGGGCATACATATATATGTAATTGTATGTATATATATGTACATGTATATATATATATATATATATATATATATATATATATATATATATATATATATATATATATATATATTATATAAATATATGTACATATTCATTCTTGGGCCCGTATTCTTGGGATACATGTTTCCCCCACCGTAAGGTTTGATTTGCTTTGGAGTGCTACGGTCAACTTTTGCTGCACGAGGGCTAATTAGACCGGGACCTACAGTTTAAAGCCGATTCCGAACGGCTACAAACATCCATGCCAACAGTGGGATACCACCCCGTAAGGAAAAGGTAATTACAGTGGTTCCCAACCCTCATAAGTCTGCAGACCACTAGCCACAAACTGTACCATCTACGGACCACCCCCACCCCCGACTTGAGAAGGGGGGACCTTCCAAGAGTTCACTCTTCTCTTAACCTTTAAATTATTTTCGTGCTTTGTTGAATTATCTACTTTTAGTTATATATATATATATGTGTGTGTGTGTGTGTGTGTGTGTGTGTGTGTGTGTGCGTGTGTGTGTGTGTGTGCGTGTGTGTATGCATGTGTGAAACGTATGGGTGCTAATTAAATGGTTTATCACCATGGTGAAAGTGAAACGTGGAATTCCTTACCCATTTTCAAGTTTAGATAAATAAAAATTTCAGTTATGTTCATTTAAAAGTTGAGAGCTGTTCTCTACATCATTCTTTCATTTGAAAGGCTAACATGGAGATTTTAGGATTCTGGTTGAAGAGAAATGTTTTATCATTAATGGAGTTTTAATAGTTCAGCGAATGAATCAATAAATTTTAATACACCGAGTTTTAACATGCAAGGGGAACAGTCAGTTATAACCCCAGTGGCAGAAAGTTTTGTAGCTGTCTGCGACAAGCTTTTAAAATTTCATAATCTGTCTGCAAATTTTGCGTGTAATTTTATCAAATAAATAATACATTAAACCAGCTATTTTTTTATCATTTTATTTAAAACATGGTAAGCATGATGCATTCTCATTAATTTTGCTTATAACTTTTGAAGTTACACATCATCTCACTTCTTGTAGGGTTTCTAAAATGAAGAAGAACCATACATGGACAATAAAGCTGCTTTTAAAAATCTTTTGGTACCTTTATAACCAGATTGGGGCCCATTCAGTTGAATAAAAACCCTTTTATCATTAGTGCCCACTTCTTCATCTTTTGATCTCAGCCTATGTTTACCAACGACATCAATTACAGACCCCCAAGTCTCACATACAGCTTCAGAGACTGGCATTGAAATAACGAAAACAAGTAACTTTAGAAATGTAGGAAGTTTTTCCTTCAGTTCATGGAATGCAGTTTTAAATAAATGCTTCCGATCTGGTGCATCACCCTCAGTAACAATTGTCCTCAGTAACAACTCTATTGCACATCCATTCATTGAATATCTGATATTCAAACCACAGAGTCTTTCTTAAATCCATGGAAGACTCCACAAAAGGAAACACATTTAAAATCTCATCGAAGCTATCTTCAGTGAGTCCCTTGTTCGGTTTTGCTTCCTCTATGCTAACATTGTTTTTTCGATAAACCAAAAAATTATACACTGCTGGCCACCCAAATTGCAACACCAAGAAAGACAAGAGATATCACAACAAAATTTATTTTGTAGATAACATGTTGACCAAGTATCAAATGATTAAATTTATAGACTTCTGTGAAGTGTGGTTCCTGCCAAAATCAGTAGCCAGAGTAGCCGCCATTGTTGGAGATCACCGCTGTCACACGCCTCGGCATTGATTCAAAGACACTTTGGATGAGTTCTTGGGGTACAGCAGACCAAGCAGATTCCACACGTTGCCAAAGTTGATCTGCTGTGGCAGCTGGGGATGGAATCTGGGTCAATCGTAGAGAAACCATGGACCACATGTTTTCTATCGGCGAAAGATCCGGAGAGCGAGGCGGCCAGAGAAGCAATTCAATCTGGTGATTGACGAAGAACCGTTGGACAATGCGTGCCACGTGTGGTAGCACATTATCCTGTTGAAATATGGCTGTGGGCAAGCCCTGAAGGTAAGGAAGGACAACTGGCTCCAACACCTCGGAGATGTAGCGCTGGCTGTTTAAAGTACCGGCAATGCGTACTAGAGGTGTGCGAGAGTGATATCCAATACCGCCCCATACCATAATACCCGGTGCAGGACCAGTGTGGCGGTGCATAACGCAGCTGTTCAGCATCCTCTCTTCACGGTGTCTCCAGACTCGAATGCGACCATCGTGGTGTTGCAGACAGAAGCGTGACTCGTCAGTAAAGACAATTTCATTCCATTCTGCCGTCCACATCCTTCTGTCATCGCACCATTGGCGGCGGAGACGTCTGTGGTTCTGCATCAAGGGTAGACAAAGCAATGGACAGACCACTCTGCTGTAAACGGCGTCGAATGGTACGCGCAGACACTGGATGATGCGTTACAGACTGCATGTGCTGTGCTATGGTTCGTGATGTGACTGAGCGATCCGTCACTGCCATGCGCACAATTTGCCTGTCATCACGTGAAGTGGTGCGCTGAGGTGGATGCGATCGAACACGCCGGTCCGTCGTACTCTGCTGCATCCAACGATCACATATCCAACGATCACATTACAGTTGTTTGGGTTCGTCCAACACGACTACCGATTTCCCTGAAAGATAATCCACAATCTCGGTAGGCCACTATCCTTCCTCTGTCGTACTCGGATACTTGATCAAAAGATGATCGCTGTTTTTGACGAGGCATAATTGATCATTTTTTTTAAAAAACCACAAGAAAAACACAATTGCCGAACTTGAAATCGTCGAAATCTCCAAGCCTTAAATAGCGCTTTGAAGTGGCGCCACAGGCGCGCATGATGTGCGTCTGCGCTGAAATTCTAATCATTTGCATATCTCACCTCCGCTAATGCATGTTGTAAATTTCATGTTATTTGCATGTTTCCTTCAGGGTGTTGCATTTATAGTGGCCAGCAGTGTAGTTGAACTAAACACTGCTCTGGTCAATGACAGAAAAAAATGTTGGTTTACCATCTGATTCAGTTTCACAGAAATATACACTGAACTGTTCAATTAGAGCTTTTACATAGTTTGATAGGCATAAGAAATTACCTCTTAGCTCATCACATTCACTAGCTTTGTGTTGTGATCTGAGACTCTTTAAGCTAATTGGTTTCTCAGGAAGGGGAACGCCATGGTATGTACTGGAAATACCACTATTTGATGAAGGAAACATTTCCAGTGCTGTTGATAACAACAGAAGAGGTACGTAATGCTGCGTACTGCCACGAAAAAAAAATGTCCGAAATTTGCGTACAATTTTTGAAATTGTTTTCATTAGTGCAGACAAAAACTGTCCGCAAGGGGATTTCTATGTCCGCGACGACGTCGCCGTGTCGCGGTGTTTCTGCCACTGGGGTTACAACTTTAGAAAAAATATCAAATATATCGAAAATACTCCCAAATAATTTTTCACTGATCTTAAAAGTTTTCAATTTTAAATGGAAAGTTTTATTTTTAGAGAATATAAACATTATAACATTCTAGATAAATATGCAATCACATAGACAGAATGAAGGATATTTCATTCCCACATCTTCACTAATTTAAGAAGTTTGCCCTCAGAGTATACTCAGATATACTTTACCCTCATAACTTTTTCTTTTCGCCATACAGGCATGTCTAGAAAATTGTTACCTCTCTAAATCAATATTTTTGTTTAGTTTAGAGAATAACTACTCTCATACTTCTTTTTATATCTCATTGTGTGAGAGGAATGATTTTACCTCCTCTCAGTAACACCGACTCACGGGCGTAGTTATTGAACTGATAAACTCTTAAACCTTTGCTACTAAAGAATTTTATTTTTGATTGTTTTTAAACCCTCAGAATCTTTTGTATTCTGAAAATGAAGTCATCTTTGAAGTCTACATGGTCTGGAACGCCGAGGTCTAGTACTTAAAGCTGCCGTGTACTAACCCTATTGGATTCGTTCACCTCACTGTTAACCTATGGAGAAAATGTGTCCAAAGATTGCCGACTTATATTGAAAGATTTTTATTTTTTAATTGTACTCTGTAATAGAGAAATAAATTTTACACCTTGGGGCATTTTTTGTTTAAAAAAGAATTCAAATAATATATTCAAATTTAAATTATTCGGGGGGGATATCTGGTATAGTGTGTTTTAAACGTTCCTAAATTCCTTTAGTGGACAAAATTTATAAAATGAATCCTGTTGTAAGGTGCAAAAAAGTTCAGGCTATCTGAAAATACCATTTTTATTTGATTGTCGGCATTTATGCAGCTGTAAATAGTAGACAAATTTTTTTCATAGGTTAACATTGAGGTGAGAGAATCCAATAAGTTTAGTACACAGCAGCCTTAAGAACGTTAACTTCGAAGCGCAGAGGTTATAGGTTTGATTCTTACTCCTAGGCAAGGTATAGTTACAGTAAAGAAGGCACTGACACACCGTTAGGATATTAATCTTGAAAAATATTCACAGTGGAAAAAAAGTAGTCATGGATTTTAAAACATCCTGTTTGTAAGAATAAATTAAATATTTATGGCGAACACCCTACGTCGTTGGAAGGAAAGACAATCATCTTGAGCTTTGCTGGAAAATAGAAAATGGTGTACTATGTAAGAAATTAAAGTCCCTCATATTCTAGTTAGGACGCTAGTTTTAAAGTTTAGACGTCATAGATGCAATTTCTACTCCTAACAGGCAATTAATACTGAGCCTGGAAGCTTGAAAATTCGTGCTAAATTAAGAAAAAAATTTGAAATCATTGTTCCGAATACAGTGCAATATTTGGGGAATCAAGTAAATAATCTAAATATATTATAATATAGAAAATCTGTTGTTTTTAAGACGCACAAGTCGCACGATTGACTTGTGCGTCTGGATGCAAAAGTCAATCGTGCAAAATTGGAAAGTGTCTGGGATATAATACTTAAGTCAAGTGAAAAAACGTTATTCTCACAGAACCTAAAGCAGTTTAAAAGAACATCAAATAAATAATTCCCCATGTATCAAAAGAAATTGATGAAAAGCAGTTTTTCAGAGAACAGCATTGAAGACAATTGCATTATCCCTTAGAACAGTAGTTCTTAACCGGGGGTGCGAGAGAGCATGTCTATGGGTGCGGTAGAAGGTTCAAAATTTTTTATGAAAATTACCAATTGATTGAATCATTTGATGGATACTTTTCCACACTAAATATAAGCAAAATTAATAGATCGATACTCAATACATTTTTGTTCGACCTAAATTCAATGGACGACAACGGTTTATTAAAAGACGATCTTATCGCAATACGAGCTAATGCACGTATTGAAATGGAATTTGAAAAACTAGACTTAGAATAGTTCTGGTGTACGCAGTTAGAACTTTATCCAGAATTGGCAAAAGCAGCATTAGAGACACTTTTACCATTTGTCATCACTTACCTTTGTGAAATGAGTGTTTCGTCACTTTTGCACATCAGAACAAAAGCCAGAAATTGCTTACAAGCATTAGTTGACTTGAAGGTATCTGATGACAAACGCGTGGCTCTTTCAAAAAAAGAGCCTCGTTTAAAAAGGACAATTATGAATATAAAACAACAACGTATAAAAATATAGATATTGTTTTATATGTAGTAATATAGTAGGATAACTCTAGGATAGATGACCATAGTTTTTAAAGATTGAAATAAAAATTCTTAGAATGCAAACACAAGAAATATTTATACATATTTAAAATTCTTATACATATACTCATAATATTTTGGGCAAAAAATAATTAAACATTGAGAACAAAAAGTGGGAAACATAGTTTGAAATTAAAATGGCAGATGGCCATCTCTCCTTCAAGCCGAGGAGAGATGGCCATCCAATACAAGAAAGAAAAAGTGAAGTTAAAATAGCGAAAATCAACACATTTCATACAGTTAATCATGAAAAACATATAGCAATTTGTAAAGATGCAATTATATCACGGAAAATGAGTTAATAAAATTCGAATAAACAACATTTGAAGTATAACTTCAACCCTTCACTTTTCGTAAAATTTTACCACATTTTTGTCAAAGGTCTTGACAGTTTGTACACGTTTCATGGAACCACTTCAGGCCCCTTATGCATTTTATCCAGTCATCCTTTTTGGTTGTGATATTGTATTCTTCTCCATAACCAACACAGTGGTCCTCATCAAATTCTATTCCCTCGGAATCTGTAGAATCTGATAAATTCAAATGCATTTCATCTTCTTCGCTACTGGAAGTGTCGTGTTTTTGTTTTTTGTCACTTTTATCCTTAAAACGGTGCTTTATATCCAGTTTTTTTCTGGCAAAATCAAGATTGAGAATTATCACATCACCTCGAGTAAATGGGAATCCTTGTTTTGCATTCGTTTAATGTGTTTTACTAATCTTTCTTCGTTTTCTTTTCCAAACATCGGACCAGGACCCATGCTGCCTTTTTTGGAATTATTGGTCTTCAATCGGCGCTCCAAACTCTTGCGTAGAATGTGAAATGCTACAGACGCTCATTTTATAGAATATGATCCCATTTGCACAGCCTCCATTGCCTTAGACAAATCATTTTGACTCCAGGTCCCTCGGTTTGAATGAGGCTTTCTTATGTATTTATTCGGCATCTTGAAAAACTAGAAAAAAAACAACGTTCCGCATATTATATTATTATTATTATTGATATATTTATATTAGTTAAAATTGAAACAATTTTATCCATTAATATAATTATAACCATAAAAGTTAATTAATTATTTTAAATATAATTACATTCAGTTAAAATTCTCACTCCGTATAATTTTGAAATATTGATTAAAGGTGGTCATCTCTCCTTGATTTTATGTGGCCATCTATCCTGAAATTGAAGGACAGATGGTCACCTAGTTTAAAGGGTCACTCCACCATTGTACGTCTTTATTTTAGGCTTAGAAGCAAAGACTGGATTATATACGCGCCTTAAAAGTCCGTAAAGTAAAAAAAAAAAGTAACGTACGTATTGCAAAACATTCCGATATCTAACTCAACAAAAATATTCAACCACTAAATTAAATAAACATTAAAATTTAACTTACTTTTTATAATCGAAAAACACAGCTGTACCTCGCAATGAATGAACTCGTTGAACATTTCCTATGAAAAAAGTTTAAACTGCCATACATGATCAAGTTTTGGAAATATTTAGATTGGCCATCTCTCATCTATGGCCATCTATCCTAAGTTACCCTATATATTGTAAATGTATTAATTTTTTTCTGAAATAAATAAACTATCTTGCAATAAATGTCTTCTCCTTAATAAAAAGTAGAAACACATTTTTCTAGGGGGTGCGAGAGCTTATTTTCATATTCAAGGGGCTGTTGACTATTAAAAAGGTTAAGAACCACTGCCTTAGAAGATACCCACGACGCTCTTATACCTATTGAAACTATTTAAGGAATTATGCTGGTGAAGATGGTAGCTCGAGTGAACAACTTCTTTCATCAAAATATATTTTTATCCTAAGATCTGTAATCTTAGAATTCAACTAATTTCTCAAATGTCAACTTTTCACTGAGAACTGGGATGAAGTTTTAAACATATGTACCTAAAGAGAGTTTAATTGAAAATTCCATCTGATAAATGGTCATGACTATTTGGTGGGGCATAATTTTTCATTTTGAGGTTCAGCCCACTCCAAATTGCTTTCTTTGTGCAGCTAATGATAGAATGAAACGAGTTTACATTCTTGAAAGGCTTCTATTATAAACGAGAATAGATATGGGCCACAAACTCTTTTATTTTCTTTACATGTTTTATTAAAAAAGCTTTTCCGTTTGAAAAAAAACATTTGTTCAACATATTCTCCTGGTAAGGTCGCCGAAAGATGGCCGAATGGCTAGGGCGCTGGTTTTCGATACCAGAGTCTGTGGGTTCGAGTCCCACTCTTTGCATGGATGCTTGTGGCCTATCGTAATCGGCTTTGAGCAGTAGGTCCTGGTATAATTAGCCCTCGTGTAGCAAAAAAATGACCATAACGTTCCAAACCAAATCAAACTTATCTCCAGTTTGGGGCTTAATAAATTTAACATGGCTCAAACAAATAATAAAGACCTTTCCTGATATAAATACAAAGTAATCAAATAAATGTATACAAACTTCGGTTGATATAAATTTTTACCGTGTACTCAGTATATATGGGTTTCTTTGCAAGCAGCTGAAATTCTTGCTCTAAAAAAAGGGGTGTTCATTGTGTGTCAACTATTTAGAAAACCTATTGGCAACACCATTGGCTCCACCATGGAGTGATTTACCATTCTTATATTTCTGTGTTTGCAGTGTAAAGAGTGTCAAGTCCAAAATCGTAGTTTAAAAAACACGGCTTTTAATGTAAAGTCAGTTTTTTTAAGTTTAATTTTTAATTATTTTTAAAGTAAATTTTTTAAATTTTATTTTTGTTGAGTAAAGAGTGTTAAATCCTTGATTGGGACATAACCCCTTTAACACTAACATGTTTGTGTTTTGTTTCCCATATTCCAAATTTTCCCTCATGAATAAAAATATTTAAGAGTGGAATTGGACTTAGCTTTCTGTACCCTGCAGTAGCCCGTGATTTCTCAAACATGCCTGGTTTGATAACTCATTTTAGCCCATTTTGGACTTAGCACCCTTTGAACAGCAAACACAGATTTAAAACCTTTAGATTTTTTATTCATAAATATACTTCGAGAATAATTGATTGATTTGTCGGTTGGTCGACTCGAGAGTCTATGGCTATATTTTGTGTAGAAGCGCTGAATGTTATAATTTACCGTGGTGTGTGGTCGAGAGACAGTCAATAATAAAACTCTTATAACAACTCCAGAGGCAAAAAAATAAATAAAGACTTGAGGAACACTAAGGTGGCGTAAAAGAAAAGCTGTCTGTGTGGCCATTGATAGCAATCAAAAGACTATAAATATTTCAAGATAGATTGTGACGTTATTTTATGGTCCACAATAAAACTTTCAGATAATGGTCAAGGTGGTATCTCAAACGAAAATTATGGTGGGGAGGTACTTGGTAGACTGTGAACATAAGCAGTGAAACAAGGGACTAATTGGGGCATGAACTGGTAAGAGAAAGGCAGCCCACTGTCCAATGAGAGAGAAAAGGGGCGGGCGAAAATGGCCCGGTAAATGGACAACAGCCCAAGAAAGAAAAATGAGAGAAGGTCGACAGATTTGGCTTGCTGTTCCATTGAGCTGTGACGATATAAAGTGCCAATTGAGTTCTCTCGGAGTCTAGCGGAAGTTCGTGGAATCCGACATTATGATGCCGAATATGACATGATATGGGCCCCTGTCAACGAAATCATTCATCGCTGTATTTTTCAACAGTAGTAAGTGCCTCCCGAAAGATCCTAGAAATAATTGCTTTGACCGAATATTTTGTCTCTGCTTCTGATTCTTCATGAATTAAATGATAATATGAAGGGGAACCTTATTCTATTATTAATTTCACTTTAGAAGAATTTTTAGTATTGTCAAATAAATGTAAGATAAAGGCCAATTCTCTGTTTCCTTCCTTGCCCAAACACATGCACGCATCAATTTTATTTTTTAAGGTTCTTTTACAACCTATATTTTGTATATTGTGGTACATATGAACTTCTCACGCCGAGATTTACAGTTTAAAGTCAAATCCAAACGGAAACAAACGGAAGTTATGCCCCAGAAATGTCAGATATTGCTTATTGAGAGTGAAGTATTGAAGTAGAATATGTAAGAATGTTAAGAACTTAGGTAACGTATGCATGTCAGTTTCTCGATGAAAAGGAAATATACCTCTTTGAGAAGGGGCAGGGAAGCATTTTAACGACTTCCACAACATTTCCAGACTTTTTTTTCTCCGTTATCTATCTATCTATATATATATAAACAGTTCCGTAACTGACTGACTGACATATATCGCACAGACCAAACCACTGGACCTAAAGGCACTAAGAAAGATTTTTAGTGCCTTTAGGGGGGGGGTGCACTAAGAAAGATTTTTGAAAAATTCTTCTTAGACTTTTTAAATTTAATTTTTAAGCTGTTTTTGTAACTTTTTAAAGTTTGCATTTAAAATAATAATCTGAGGGTTATAAAATTTATATCACGAGAAAGATCATAAAAATTCCTTTAAAATGAAATTTTTCGAATCTTTACTCTCATTTTCTGATTTTTGGTGAATGTTTAAAGATTAATTTTCAGAATTTAATTTATTAAATGCTGATCACGTGGTATCTTTTCTTTTGTGATATTTTTAACTAATTTTGCGTCATGTGCATAACAACGAAATAGACAAAAAAAAATTTTTCTTGCTAATGCGGAAGACGATCGGACATTATCCAAAAAAATATTAAAATACAGTCAAAGATAATTATGTTCCTCAAACTGTACTTATTAACTGTACTATATTCTTTAGGATGTTCTATTAGATTTAATTTGATTATTTTCTTCTACATTATTTTGTCTATAAAAATATCCGTTGCGATTTTTTATAAATATGTTTTTTGCTTTTTTTACATCAACTGCATACATTGATCGTTGTATTTATTTTATATATATATATATATATATATATATATATATATATATATATATGAAATATGAGAAAAAGAGATGTTGGATGACAGGAAGAGACCTCGAATCATTATTCAGTCGTGGAGAGTGATTGGGAGAGGCTTAGGCAGAGAGTCCAGTCCAGGACCACAGAATCCACATAGTTGGTTACATAGATCTTTATTAAGTAATATTCTACTGGCCCAGGTACACTTTTTATGTTCCAGTTTTAATAGCCATAGGACTTTATGCATAGGAAATATCGTCCTGGGCTGTCGGAACAGCACATAGCAATATAAAACCCGCAGCGAATTTTACGACATGCTTTACGGACTCGAGCCGAACACAGAAGACCGCCAAAACCCTAGGTTCATGCCCTGAGTACGGGCTCGCTGAACTTTTAATTGGTTAAAAATTGACACCTGACTTTAACGCATACATTGACTGTTGTATTTAATTTGGATGTACTCCGTAGCGAAGCACGGGTATTCAGCTAGCAGGATCATAAAACTGAATACTTAAAAATAAACAACTTATTAAACCATTATATTTGTTAATGATTAAATTGTGAAAAAATCTGTCGAAAGTGTATTTATCCAATGTATATGTTTGATGCCAAATGGCGTTAAATCTTTGCCATGATGCTTCAAGTTGACTGCTCAAAATGAGCCGAAGTTTAATCAACTGTTGGGGATTATTTTGGAGGAAAGGACAAACTCCTCAAACATAACGAGAGTGAGCACAAACATGTTATCAATCTGACACGAAATGAACCGAATGGTTTCGCAAATACGTAGGATTATAATCGTGGGCCGTAACTAAAGTTGAGCATCTCTCTCGCTAAGTGGCCGTTAGCAGCCCCGGGGGCACGCTCGACGTGCTCGGGATGAATGAATCCTTGGAGGGCCTCCAGAGACCTGCATCCGAGCCTTGTTGTTTGCGATCCGGGCCAGAGAGGAGCGTCATCGACCTTCGAAGGCCTCCGGGTCTCTGGGTCAAGTTCGGGAGAGTTCAGCGCATTCCGACACAAGAAAGCGAAGGGGGCCCCGACCCGGGAGGGCCACTAAGTCCCAGGAATAATCGCCGTAATTTTGCCGGACAAGTGGCTGCACGAAGGTCTATTGAGAGAGTCACTCCTATTATCCCTCACCCACCCAAAATTGCTTTTTAATTCGATGCTTTAAGTTAAGGAAAATTTTTTGTGTATGTAGTACTAGCTGAGTACCCGTACTTCGCTACGGATACATTAAAATTAAATACAACGGTCAATGTATGCAATTAATGCACATATATATATATATATATATATATATATATATATATATATATATAAGACAAAGTTGGAATTGAAAAACCAGTATATGCTCAAAACCACTACAGCCAGGAACTAAAAACATGAAAAGATAAGTGAAAAATAAGTTTTTGACAGCATCTTTTCATCAACGGTACCGATATTGTCTAAAAACCAATGGATTGTTTCTAATAAGTATGATCTGAGCAATAAACATACTTAGACACCGTACAATCCATAAGAAAGAGAAGAAGTTAATAAACAGTTGCTTAATCATAAAACACCAAGCCCGGCACCAGACAAAGTGGTATATATATAATAAATGCAACGATCAATGTATGTAATTGGTGTAAAAAAAACAAAAAAATATATTTATAAAAAATCGAAACGGATATTTTTATAGACAAAATAATGTAGAAGAAAATATTCAAATTAAATCTAATAGAACATACTAAAGAATATAGTACAGTTAATATAGTACAGTTTGAGGAACATATCTTTTACTGTATTTTAATATTTTTTTAGATAATGTCCAATCGTCTGCCGCATTAGCAAGAAGAAGAAAAAAATTGTCTATTTCATTGTTATGCACGTGACGCAAAATTAGTTTAAAGTATCACAAAAAGAAAAGAAACCACGTGATCAGCATTTAATAAATTAAATTCTAAAAATTAATATTTAAAAATTCACCAAAAATCAGAAAATGGAGGTAAAGATTCGAAAAAGACTTCATTTTAAAGGAATTTTCATGGTCTTTCTCGTGATATAAATTTTATAACCCTCAGATTATTATTTTAAATGCAAACTTAAAAAAAGTTACAAAAACAGCTTAAAAATTTAAATTTAAAAAATCTAAGAAGAATTTTTCAAAAATCTCTTAGTGCACCCCTACACTATAAAAAGAATCGCCATGCAAAATTTCAGGTCTTTAGGTCCAGCGGTTTGGTCTGTGCGTTATATGTCAGTCAGTCAGCCAGTTACGGAACTCTTTTATTTATATAGACTACTGGCTTTAGGGTTACGTCGATACAATATGCGATGCGCATTTTTTGTAAACCTTAGTCTTTCCACTCAATCAGAAACGGAGCATAATTAATAGAAATTTGGGCTTCGGCTATTTGCTTTCTTCTCGCTTGGAGAAAATATGCTTACCTTTATACAGCTTTAAGGCTGCTGGGTACTAACCCTATTGGATTCACTCACCTCAATGTTAACCTAAGGAGAAAATTCGTCTACTATTTACAGCTACATAAATGCTGATAATCAAATAAATAAAATAGTATTTTCAGATAGCCTGAACTTTTCTGCAAAGTGCTACAGGATTCATTTTATAAATTTCGTCCACCAAAGGAATTTATAGGCGTTTAAAACACATTATACCAGATTTTTCCGCCGAATAATTTAAATTTTAAAATATTATTGGCATTTAAAAAAAACGAAAAATGTCTCAAGGTGTAAAATTTTTATCTCTATTACGGAATTCAATTTTAAAAAAATCTTTCAAGAGTAGAACTCGTAATGCAGCCACCACCCCGTGGTGAGTTCTGCGTTTTTTCTGAATTTTATTTCAGAAAAAAGTGAAGAGCTGCTTACAAAACAATGGAAATACACATTTTTAACTATATGGTAAAAATCTGCTAAAAATCACGGATGAGATGGAAACGGAAGATATTTTTTGTTTTTCCCAAAACTTTGCATACGTGATGTACCCACCAGTACTCAACTTTTCCGCACTAGGGCAAAAACATAATCGAAAACTTTTTTTTTTTTACGCTCCGCCCTACTATAGGCTTCGAATCGTTCTTAAGGCTGCTGTGTACTACACTTATTGGATTCGCTCACCTCAATGTTAACCTATGGAGAAAATTTGTCTACTATTAACAGCTGCATAAATGCGGACAATTAAATAAAAATATAATTTTCAGACAGCCTGAATTTTTCGGCACTTTGCAACAGGATTCATTTTATAAATTTCGTCCACCATAGGAATTTAGGAGCGTTTAAAACACGCTATACCAGATTCCCCCCCCCCCCCCCGAATAATTTAAATTTGAATATATTATTTGCAGTTTTTTAAAACAAAAAATGCCCAAGGTATAAAATTTCTTTCTCTATTACAGAGTACTACAATTAAAAAATAAAAATCTTTCAATCTAAGTCGGCGATCCTTAGACATATTTTCTCCGTAGGTTAACATTGAGGTCAGCAAACCCATTAGTGTTAGTACACAGCAGCCTTAAGAAGAATAAGTTTCGGTGTTGGTAAGTCGAATGCTTATTGCTACAAATAACATCAATGTTCAGTTAAAAATTTGTACATCACGAACACACGATATGTTTAACAATACATTTTAACTTATCACATTGAATAGACTACTTTGATTTTTACGTAATCAGTCTTTTGTAAAAATATCTTGAGTTACTGGAAATATGAAAGACATGTATTTGTTTTTCATTTTTACTCAGAAATACATACTCTGTTTTATTTTTAATTGTTCCGAGTTTTTACAGTATTTCAGAGTAACTTAAATACATAATTAAAACCAACTGAAAAGTGGCCGAAACAGTCATAAATTACCTCTACATTTTTCCTTATCCTATTCCCTAATCCTTTTGACTTATTGTAGCACATAATCAGCGCTATATATAATGTTCTTCAATTCAAGTAAATGCAAAGTTAATTTAGTAAATTTTTTGGGCTTATTTCATTTTATTTTTCATTGTTTTAAGAGATGTTACAATGTTGTTTACTTCATTCTAATAAAGCAGGAACTAATAGTAATAAACAGCATTATAGATGAATTGTAGAAAGGACACTACAAATTAAAAGATCGCTAAATATAACGTGAACTATTCCTCTTTTTTTAAGTGTGTATTTGTTTTTTATAAACAGTCTTCTTTAGATGATTTTTCAATTTAACTGATATGACCAATTTACCTAAAATTTTCAATCTTTTTTAATTTTTTTAATTTCAAAGATTGTTAGCATTTACTCCCCTCTAATAAATTAAATACTTGTAGTTACAGATAACATTATAGTCCAATTGAGGGGGGAAGGCTACATATTGCAATATGACAGAACAGTGGTTCCCAACCTTTTTCAGCTGGCGACTCACCTTTCCTTATCGGAATATCTCCATGGTCCATCGGTCCATGGTGGAGTAAAAAACCTTATTTGTATCGTATCCCTTCCTTATGTATATACAAGAAAAAGAAATCACGTCATCAGCATTTAATAAATTAAATTCTAAAAATTAATCTTTAAAAATTCACCAAAAATCAGAAAATCGAGGTAAAGGTTCAAAAATGATTTTATTTTAAAGGAATTTTTATGATCTTTCTTGTGATATAAATTTTATGGCCCTCAAATTGTTATTTTAAATGCAAACTTAAAAAAAGTTACAAAAACAGCTTAAAAATTTAATTTAAAAATATCTAAAAAGAATTTTTCAAAAATCTTTCTTAGTGCACCCCTACACCATAAGAAGTATCGCCATGCAAAATTTCAGCCCTTTTGGTCCAGCGGTTTGGTCTGTGCGTTGTATGTCAGTGAGTCAGTTACGGAACTGTTTTATATATATAGATAATTTACCATCAAATATTGCAAATATATATATATATATATATATATATATATATATATATATATATATATATATATATATATATATATATATATATATATATATATATATATATATGCTTTTTTGAAGATACAGATTGATTATTGATAAACAGTTTGTGTTCTGATTTGAAAATGGACAGAATATAAGCACTTACACAAAATATAAGCACTTTGTAGCAAAACAGTTATTTACGTATTTAACAATAGATATGTTTGCAATATATGCAACAAGTAGTTTCATACTCACTAACAAGTGTTCCTAGGTGAAGATAAAAACTATAATTATAAAAGTACACAAAGACCATTTTAATAGTTTTAGAATCGAGTCGCGATCCACCTGTAACCCTTCCGCGACCCACTAGTGGGTCGCGATCCACTGGTTGGGAACCGCTGTGACAGAAGATTCTGCCAACGGCTCCAGTATTTTTTTTTTTTTCCAAATCTCATTGAACGACTCGCTTAATTCTCTGCTTTTAACGTACTCAGTGTTTTATAATAAATTGCGCCCTTTAAGGGCATGTTAAAAAGCATTTGTCTGGAAATTTTTTGCACTTATTTTCTTTTATTTTTAGAGTTTTAAGGGGTGTAAATAGGTCATTCATATTCCATCCAAGCAAAACAAGTTCTAGTAATGACAGATAACATTACGACAGTTTAAATAAAAGATGTCTGATCATAACATGAAAGCTCCATATGTTTAGTTTTATTTTGTTTGTGGACTCACTTGATTTATCTCTATACTAGTTGAATACCCGTGCATCGCTACGGAGTACATTCAAATTAAATACAACGGTCAATATATGCAAATAATGCCAAAAATATATATATTTATAAAAAAATCGTAACGGATATTTTTATAGACAAAATAATGTAGAATAAAATATTCAAATTAAATACAACAATGTATGCAATTAATTTGTATAATATCCATAAAACATACTAATTTGAATTAAATTCTTAAATAACTTCCATCTCAATTAATCTAGTGGTTAAATTTTAACTTTTACTGTATTTTAATATTTTTTGACAATTTATTTCGTTGTTATGCACGTGACGCAAAATTAATTTAAAGTATCACAACAATAAAAGAAACCACGCGATCAGCATTTTTCAAAAATGTTTCTTAGTGCACGCTTTTATTATAAGAAGAATCGCCCTGCAAAATTTCAGCCCTTTAGGTCCAGCTGTTTGGTCTGTGCGTTATCTGTCAGTCAGTTACGGAACTGTTTTATAAATATAGATTATCAATGCCTTTTAAATGAAATTTAGAATTGTATATCACAATTGTTTTTATCTAACACATTTCCAAATCTTTTCGTTACGTTTTCTTCATACTATACAAAATCTTAAACTAAAAACAGTTAGAAATTCTGTTTAGTGTTATCTGCAACCATTAAAGTGATATACTGCTGAGAGAGAAAAAAAATCATCCTCCAAAAATTGTTATCGGAACCCAAAAATATCTTTGCATGTTTTGTCAGCCTACGGCGATGAAAACATTTTGAAAACCTCCTTTCTATCGACTGTTTTTTTATTGCAATATGTTATTCCCGCTTACGTGTAGATGCAGTGTTTAGAAACAGCTAACATGTGGAAGAAATTGTCTTTTAGAAATTATTTGCAACAAAATGTGTAATTTTGTTAACTTTGGGAAAGAAGTTTTTCACCATAACATTGATCAATGATTTTACCTAAACATTTTCAGTAGTTAAGAAATTGCTTAAAACATATAATAAATGAATCCTCAGCCCGCAAGATGATGACTGTAAAGGCTCTTCATCAGGCAGATCTTGCTGACTATCTCATAACAGGGATGAAACAGGTCCATATCTGATGAATAAATGCATCCGAATTGAAAGTATTTTGGCATTTATTTATAAAACACTTTCTAATGTCCTATCCTAGTCAACTAATGTTGTTAACTTTTTGTACCTTAATCCATGAAACTTAAAAAATGCCTTTTTATGGAAGGTTAGAGGAGAATAAATGTGGATACTTCAGTACAGGTGCATTCTATAGAAAAAAATTTCTACTCCCAGGTGTTAACTGCTCTTAATATCGTTAAATCTGAAAGCTTTCATTTACGGACTCCCTGCATGTCTAATAAATACGTACAAATTCTCTCCCACAAATCAAAAAGTTATGATATTGAGCTTATGACAAGAACGAAAGTACTGCTCTATGAAAACGTTAGAACTTCAAGAAAACAACAATAATTTCTGAACTACCCACTAGGGTGTGGTCTTGCTTTCTTGCCTCCTACGCTTGCGATATTAGTTTACGTAGGTGAAGGTAAAGCAAAAAAGGCATATTTAAGTATAAATCAAATAAGAAAAAAAACGAATTGTTTTATCTCCAGTGATTTGCTGTTCAAATTTTGTGTAAAACATAACATAAAAGCCTTGGACATATTCTATCACAGAATAAATAATTTTCGAAAATATTTTTCAATCTTTTCAATCATGAGGCAATTTCACACAAAATATTTAACAATGAACAAAATTTTGAAATTTCTAGATCTAAAATAAAAATTATTATACTTTTTTTACATTTTTTAAATTAATTATTATATTCTTCTTGGAGTGAAGTAAAATATATCATTCTGATTTACTCTGATCATTAACGGAAGATATCAAGTAATTTTTCTCAAAATATACATCAACAATGAGCAAAATTTTGAAATTTCGAGATCTAAAATAAAAATTAATTATTGCACTTTTTTACTTTTTTTAATTAATTATTATATTCTTCTTGGGGCGAAGTAAAATGTATCATTGAGATTTACTCTGATCATTAACGGAAGATATCAAGTAATTTTTCTCAAAAAATACAACAATGAGCAAAATTTTGAAACTTCAAGATCTAAAATAAAAATTAATTATTATCTACTTTATATTTTTTAATTAATTATTATATTCTTCTTGGGGCGAAGTAAAATATATCTCTGTGATTTACTCTGATCATTAACGGAAGATATCAAGTAATTTTTCTCAAAATGTTCAACAATGAGCAAAATTTTGAATTTCAAGATCTAAAATAAAAATTATTATATATTTTTATATTTTTCAATTAATTATTATATTCTTCTTTGGGTGAAGTAAAGTGTATCATTGTGATTGACTCTGCTCATGAGCAGAAGATATCATGTAATTCTTCCTTCTTCCGTTAGATTTTCCTCATGAAGCCCAGTATATCCCACCATAGATGGAACTGGAAGCTTACGAATAATTTGAAGATATGAAATCAGTAGAAGCAAAAAAGTATTTTGTGATGTTTATTTAGTGCAGTAAAAAGGAACAAGTTTTTGGTTGATTCAGCAGAAAATGCACATAAAAAGTTAATTTCTTATGTATGCAATATACTGTGGTGCGGAAGAAATAATGTTCTGATTTGGAACGTCAATAACAAAAATACAAAGCAAGATAGAGAAAGAAATCTTTTATAGTTGAGAAAAATAAAAATATTTTTCAATTTATTTATTATTAATGATTATTTTATTATTATTATTTTATTTATTTATTTATTTATACCCTCGGACCGTTCTTTCTGCCGCACCCTGTATAATACATTTTAGAAACTGCATTTTTTTACAACCTATAAAATCATTTCACGTCCATTTTACGATTTTAAAAAGCTTTTTCATGGTTGTACATTCTTATTTCTATATGTATAGATTATTCAGTCATATAGAATAATCTATACAAATTCAGTCTACACAAATACATAATCTATACAAATTCAGTCATATAGAATAATCTATACATTAAATCCCAATAGCTAATAACTGGGGTTAACCAATGACATAAATAGAAAAAAATCCTTTTATATTGCAAAGCTTTCAATTGAATCATTACGGACGATTAGCAGGTGTGTGATGTAATTTAGTTATTAGGTAATTAGATAAACTGTCAATTAGTTGGCAGTTGAAATTTATAAAAGAAAAAAGTTATTTGACTAGCTATAAATTAAAAAGCACCATAATATCCATTATCATCAAAATCAAAAGAAAAAGGGAGAAGGCATTGATGAAAAAATGTTAAAAAATCATTAAAAAATTGAGAATTTTAACGCCAGTCACTTGCCTTTGGAAGTTCAATTATAATCACTTTATTTGAACTAAATGTGGAATTGCACAATAATTAATGTAATTTTTACTTCTAATTAATCTTTCCAGATTCTTTTATAAAATGAAAGATAAATGTTTAATTAATAAGCTTTGAAAGGATGGAGAAATAGGCTCTTCAGGGTGAATTAAATTCTCTCAAGAAATGTTTCATATGACATCTCATGTCGCACTAACGTTGCAAGGAAAAGGTTCTTGAAAGGGACAGACAGCATTTAATCCACTGGCGATAACATCATCGAGGGCTGTTTTGGGTTAATATTACAGAAAAATACATGAAAGCATTAATGACGCGTGAGAGAGGTAAATTTGAATTGTGTCAAGCCGTTTGTGGAGCTAACTAAAACTTAAATGGGATTCAACCTTTCCCTCTTGGGTGGAGTAATTTTTGCCGAATATGATTAGCAGTACACGCTATTTTGAGCAGTGTGTGGTATAGGCATGGTAATTTTCCTTTTAACTGGCTGAAAACTATTCTTCACTATCGCATAAGCCCTAGGCCTACACTAAATAACGAATTAAAGAGAGAGCATCATACATTACAAAGAGATTCATACATTTTATGTGAAGTTCCGATACTATAAACATTCGAGCGTAACATCTTTTATGAAATTCATCAGATGAGTGGGAAATAAAGGCCTCCTCTCAATAAAAAGAAAATCTTCTGACAATACTTTAAATGTTTTAATAATGCAAAAAAGATTATAATTTCATGAGAGGGGAGGAGGCTCTGGGTGGCTTGTGCCTACTTCCCTGCCAATTTCTTTCCAATTTTCGGCAGGCGAGAGCAAGAATTCCTATTTCCTCCGTCTCTCGTGCAATTGATTTCCTATCTGAATGTAATTGACTCTTTTCATCTAACTCGAAAGAGCAATGTATTCATCCAATCCATCTGAATGCATCACTTGCTCCGAGAAATCCGTCAGCTAGCTGAAAAACAAAAGCAAACAGGGCTTTCCTCTTCGCACTCCTGGATAACGGAAGAAGTGTTCTCGAACATAATCTCATCGTAATCCAAGGCAGATTTCATTTAGTCATCCAAACGTTGCACGATCGGCATTCTTCTCTCTGGCGCATGGATGAACGGGCCCCTCGTACCTCTTGGGTGCCCCGGGGGCCCAACGGCCCCGTTGCGTGCTCGGAATGCGACGCCATCTTCGAGCGACACCGTGCGTGATGACGCCACGCGCCGTCGCATGTTTGACACCGAAACCTCAACGCGATGGCGACCTGGAGTGTCACGGTGACGCTCGCGGGGAAAGTTTGAACTTCCTAATCGCCCCGAGTGCAAACAGTCCACCCGATGAGCATTCGGTGTAGACAGTGGAATTCTCTCCCCTCTGCAACCTTGAAGCTTAGCCATGGTTCGTCAACACGCGAGACCTGTTGGATCATGACCTACAGAAAACTTCTCTACACATATAAATAAATATACAATGGATGGAATATAAGAGATTTTGCTTTCTCTTCTTCAATCTGCCATGGGTTTTCAAATACGTAAATTACCGATCTCAAGGAAAAAAATTTACGTTGGATTTAATTAGAGCACATCAATCAACTGTTTTATTTTCTTAATTTTTTTTAAACATTTAGTGCCAGAACACTTCATTTGCAAATTTTAGAAACCCTTCATAAGAGTATTTCGGTATTAATATGCAATGGATTTGTCAATGTACGTTCCAACGCGATCTTTTTTATAGTCTTGCATCTGTACACAGAAAAAATGTTCCCTTTTGGAAACCTCTCTGAAACCACTGGAATGTTTGCAACGTTCTATCAGACATTGCACTCATCCTTCACGCTTTTATACGAGCATCTTATACGAGCTTCATAAGCTGATGTATATGCCTAAGGAAATAATACTAATTAACTGTGTTTCCATAATATGCAAATTATATTTTTTTTACAAACATAAGCGTATGTCTGTATTGTCAACGTTCAAAGTTTTCCAAGATAATTGTGTCAAGCCGCTTGTGAAGCTAACTAAAACTAAAATAGGATTAAACCTTTTCCTCTTAGGTGGAGTAATTATTGCCGAATATAATTAGCAGTGCATGCTATTTTGAACAATGTGCGTTATAGGCATGGTAATTTTCCTTTCCAACTAGCTGAAAACTATTCATTACTATCGCATGAGCCCTAAGCCTACTCTAAATAACGTATTAAAGAGAGAGCATCATACGTTACAAAGAGATTGATATATTTTATGTGAAGCTCTGATATTATAAAAATTCGAGCGTAAAATTTGTTATGATATTTTGATGAAATTTTCTCATGATATTCATCAGAGGAATGGGAAATAGACTTCAATTCCAAAAAAAGAGCCATCTCTCAATAAAAGGAAAATCTCCTGACAATATTTTATACCTTTTATGATCGGATGCAGAAAATCAGTCAACTGTAAGAAGATAAGGACTTTAAGGAGTCAACAAGGCATTTCTGACCAAAAAAAATCACTTGTGAGTTCATTGAAATCAATTAACTTCTCACCGTTTATACCAACTATTTATCAACTTGAACAATATATTTCACCATTCACCATTAGACAGCAGTTATATATATGTGTGTGTGTGTGTGTGTGCGTGCGTGTATGTATGTATATGTATGTATGTATGTATATATTATTATTATTATTATTATAAATATATGTGGGTTTGTGTGTATGTTTAAAAATCAGTTGTCATTCAGCTATGTATAATATCTGTTCTAAATGAGATCAAAAAACTTTGGAACAAATGTAAATCTTATCAAGGCATTTCTGACGAAAAAAAATTGAGAGTTGATTGAGATAAATTAACTTTTCTACGTTTGTACAAACTAGTTGTTAACTTGCACACTATCATTCACCATTCACCATTAGACAGCAGTTATTTATATATATATATATATATATATATATATATATATATATATTTATATATATATACACTGTCACAAAAAAAAAATATGCACCCAGAAGGAAACGAGCTACTATCACGAAACTTAACATGTATGTAGTGTATGAGGAGATAAGTAAATGATTACAAATTCAGAAGAACAGACCGTTTTATTAAGAAGATATGGCTTGAAAAAGGTTACAAATTAGTAGGTAATAAATCCACCTCTGGCAGCTATACAAGCCGAAACGGCGTGGCATCGAATCAATGAGATCACCTATGACCTCTTGCAGAAGATAATGCCATAATCTTTGCAACTGGGCTGTTAATTCACCAGTAATCCGGGACGGCTGCAGTTGCCTTCCAAGCACATCCCAGGCGTGTTCTATTGGCGAGAGATCTGGTGACCTGGAAGCCTTGAGAGTACATCATATCCTTGAAGACATTGTTGGGAGAGTCGAGCAGTGTGTGGACGAGTGTTGTCTTTCTGATAAATGGCACCTGGGCGACTTGATAGCATAGGCAGTACAACGCATAGCGTTAAAATGTCGTCCACGTAACTGCGTGACGTCCAAGTGCGTTCAAGAACGACTAGAGGTGATCGTGTGTCCCACCAAATCGCTCCCCACACTGTCACACCTTGTGTAATCGCCGTATGCCTCAACAACAAATGCCGGATCGGGCCGGTAGCCTGGCCGCCTCCACACGCGTATGCGCTGGTCATCAGCATTGAGACTGAATCGGGATTCATCGCTGAAGATCGCACGCCTCCAGTCGGTCACACTCCAGCTTGCCCGAGGTCGGCAAAAATCCAATCGACACTGCCTGTGATGTGGGGTCAGTGGTAGGCGTCTTAATGGACGTCGGCTCCTTATACCTGCGTTGGCCAGTCGTCTTCGAATGGTTTCCCTTTATACCACCGGATGTCTGGAAGGTGGTAAATGGCGTCGAACCAATTCTAGCGACGTTGTTAGTGCGGACGTGGCCGCTCTTATGATTGCGCGATCCTCGCGCGCATTTGTGTTCCTGGGACGCCCTGGCCCTCCGCGACGGTAAACTATCCCTTTCGTGATCCATTGTTGCCAACACCGAGCAACTACCATATCGCTCCGACTGAGGTGGCGGCCGATACGCCTGTTCGACCAACCTGCTTCTCTGAGGCCGACTATACGCCCCCTCTCACAGTCCGACAATTGTTCGTACTGTGGCCGGTTACGTCTCAGAGACATCTCTAGTCACAATACCATCCATCCAAGTCAACAGATTTGTTTGAATAACCCTATGGCACGAACAATCATGCTTTTAAACTCTCCCAGCTGTGTATCTCATAAGCACATAGCGCGCTTACCCTTGTCTCATTGGCGTCGAAATTTTTATCATTTGCATATCTCTTACCAGACTACATTCTTGCTAAGTTTCGTGATAGTAGCTTGATTTCTTCTGGGTGCATATTTTTTTGTGACAGTGTATATATATATATATATATAGATATATATTATATATATGTGTGTGTGTGTGTGAATGTATGTAAGCATATATTATTATTATTATTATTATTATTATATGTGTGTTTGAGTGTATATTTAAAAATCAGCTGTCTTTCAGCTGGGCATAATCTCTGTTCTAAATGAGCACAAGGAACTTTGGAACGAAAGTAAATCTTATCAGCGGGAATTCCAAAATTTGAGTTGCGTTAGTTGGTTCTAACAAAGCAGAGTGTTATCTTTAACACGAGAGAATGGCGTAATTAAGCTAAAACACATTAAACCATAATCATCTTTATCATAATATCATCAACATTCCGTTAATGGAGTGAAAGCAACCACAAAGTTTTTTCTCCTTTTAATTGATTTAGAATATCAAATTTCATTTTCTGAATATTCATAAGCTCTGAAATTATCCTTTTAGGATAACATGTAGGAATTTTTATTAAAGTATAGGTCATTATAAAGTGAAGTTAGAACATGTAATAATTAGAATATCGTATAGTGGCGTTTTTTTTTTTTTGTTTTTTTTTGTTTTTTTTTTTCAAAATTATTAATTTGAGAAATACATTCTGACACATGTCTGAGAATAACTAAAGGACACGAACTCAAATTTAATATCTAATGTTACCATTTAATTTCTCTTAATATTACTTAACATTAATTTAAACACTGATTGCAAGCTTTTACAGAAATCCTCATATTAATTGTTTTCATACATTAAAAAATTATTAGAACGCATAAAATTCAAGTTACGCATATTCAATTAGCACTGTACTCTCTCCTGATAAATATAACACAAATAATTATGACTTACTACCACCCTCGTTTGAGACTGAATAATCTGATCGTTTCTAACTAAGTCGACCAGCGGAGTTGACCAGCGGAAGCAAGAAAAAATGGCGGATAGTTCGAGATCGGACCACCACGAGGTCCTCTTCCAGTCGCTGCTTATTCTTCAACTGACTAAGAAACGTTACCAAATTTTTTAGAACCGGAAAGAGCAGAGGTCAGCTATGTCCTCGAACAAACAACACCTTTCAGCTCTCATTGGCTAAAAGGATGTTGCTAGGCCGTTGCTATGGGGAAGCTAAGACCCCTTTACAGCCGAGAAGGGGTGGCAAGTCACTCTTTTCTTCTGTGCACAAAACCTTGCTACAGGTTACGCTAAATTTGCCTCCGGGAGGTACATTCCTTTCTTCCGGAAACCGGTACAAAATAAACCATAGGCGTGATCCCAAGCACACTTACATCTTAGGACATACACATAATAAAACAGATACACTAAAATGTGCATGTAACCGAATCAATGTTGTATCAAGACTATGAGATTAGAAAATATATTTACAAAGTCGAATTCCATGTCACAGGCATTCAATGAAAAGTGTCCTTGAGAAACTCCTTAAAGTGTCGATAGCAAAAACAGTTTGGGAATCTTTGCTCTTAAGTGTCCAAGATTTTATTAAATTAAAGTTATTTGGCTGAGTCAGCTAATAGCTTACTTCAGTTTACCTATGATAAGGTCTCTCTTATACTAGATTGCAGTAGTTTTCTTTATGTTCGATTAATTTACGGAAATCAAAGATTATGAACTTTCAGCGTAGTTTCCTTTGTCACTCAATGTTAGCTCTTCTAGAAGAACCATAATGATGTTTCTGTATAACGAAAGTTTTTTCCAAAACACCACATAATCTTAATTAAAATTCAGCAATTAACAAATTCACGTGTTATGATTTATGTTTCCCTTCAGTCGATATTAAAAGTAACTTGAACTCCCTTTATGGAGAATATTCTATTATATTTACGGTGTAACAACGCTGAGTTTTGTCCATTTTAATGTTCATTCCCCCTCAAAATGGTGAGTATATACATATATGTAGCATATGTGTAGCATTGTCACTTTTTTTCCTGGTGTGTTTATTTTGCCTATCCTATCCCTACATCACCTAATATAGATAATCTATAGTTCGCTGCACCCGAAGGTCTAATTTTGTAAAATGAAAAATCTTTCATGCTAGCCACCATTAAATTCCCATTATATTTGCTCACTAACTTTACTTCTAGTACAATGGCCATTCGAACTAACTATATCGATCTTATCTGAAAGAATGAAAACTGTGTCAATATCAAATTACAATGAGATCCAAATTGGACTAATTCGAATTTTTGAACTTCACCAACTAAAGAGAGGTCGAAGAACCTCGCATTGCTCAATTTCCTCAACAAGATCATTCTTTTCTATCGCTAATATTAATTCATTATCGATTCACGCTTTACCATCTACGACAATCGGGAACTGGGTGGAGAGCGTTGCATAATACTGTTCGTTTTTTCCTCAAAGCGTGGCCAACTGCGTTCCGATAGAACACGCACATCCATTTGTTATTTAGTCTCTTTTTTTAACTGATAAAGCTATCGCAGAACAGGCGGAGAATCTTTTGAGCACTTTCCTCAAAAGTTCGTTAGATTGTGCTCCAGTATAACACAGGTGTCGATTAATTCTGGGTGGATACTTTACGGACTGTATTAGGGAAAACTGGGCGAAGGTCGTGCGTATATTTATGCACTTTCCTCAAAAGTTCGTCGTGATGTGTTATCAGCTTTTAACACCAATAATTTCTTAATTCGTTCCAGATTCCTTTTCTAATCAGTGGGGTCGAAGAACTGTTTTAATTTTGGCTTCAGTGAGGTCAATAATTTCTGGTATAATCATTTATGCATTAATCACTAAAGACATGCTTCCAGATACTAGAGGATATTATTTATTTTTTTTATTTGACGAAATGATATTAGCTGAATTTTGATAGTTGTTACGTAATTTCTAAACCTGAGTGAAACTGAGGGATAATAGAATAGTAATATCTGCCTTTTACAACGTGTTAATTAATTAGACGAATTTTACTTCATTGTATTAAAAATATAATTCAAAGGCTCTCAGAAAGTAACTCACTTGGATATATCTCTTCTTATACGTTTCTCAGCTACAAACTGCATTTTTTTAAAATTTAGGTAGGTTTTGTAGGTAATAGGTATTCGAAACCTATTACCTACGAAGGTCGTACAATTTCATAGGTCAAAGGTAGGTCGTTCAATTATGATTACAGTGATGAACGATGGGGCGCGGTGGCCCAGTTGGCAAAGAGAAGCGGCCCAGTGATCTGCACGTCCCTGGTTCGAAGCTCGCAGCAGCAAATCCACCGCCGTGTTCATTAATGGTGGCCGGGACACGCGAAATAGGTCGTGGCTGCAATGTCCTCCAAGTTCTCAAATTTACCTCTGGAAGTACGGGGTAAAGTGTTCCGGTCTCGTCACTTGACTCGGTTCAAAATTACGGGACCGGTCATTTAGCCAAGTCGGACTCCGACCCTTGTGGTGCTAATTCAAAAACTGGAGCCGCCCCTTTCAGCCTAATAGCCTATTAAGACCTGGTGAATGGAACCTCCAACCAGGGGGCATTAGCAACAACAAAACAACATCATGAACGATTTAATTTCCCCTTTACGGCATTAAAAGGCTCTTTTATATATATATATATATATATATATATATATATATATATATATATATATATATATATATATATATTGTAATAAGATCACTTACTACTAAATTTTATTAAGATGAACGAGATACTTTTTACTGGTACCTCAACTGGATTTTTTTAAAAGATATGAAATAATGGGCAACGAATAGATTTAAATTCACCTTGATGAATTTTTTCCTTTTGATTTATTAAGGAATATCATTTATATTTCGTTTATTGTTTGAATATGATTTTAATTTAGACAGCAGAAGAAACAGCTTCAATTTTCTTGTTTTATATTTAAATCATTTTTTCTCTAAATTATGCATTACAGTAGTGTTGTTAAAATATTACTTCTTGCTTGTACGTACGCACTGTAAAAATAGGATTTCTCGTAGTATTCCAATTTATTTTCGTTTTTCTTTAATATTTATTAATAACTATCTCTATTTAAAGAAGGTAATTAACGATAAAAACTGCTTTTAAAACTGTACGCACGGGAAATTTTGTTAACACTATCTTTCACGAAACAGAAAATTTTTATCCCTTATATTGTAATTGGAATAAAAATAAGAAGCTGTTTTGCGTTTAAACATTCACATAAAAATATGCCATAGAGTAGACTTGAAGGTATTAGGGATGAGAAAAGAGAGAAATAAATATTATTATTAAAATATCATTCAAAGTGTTTTACTCTTGCTTTAGTAACGAAAAAGAATTTTAAATGGTTCAGTTTATTTAATCAAAAATAATTATTCCGCCTTATATGATTTGTTTGATATTTAACGTATAAAAATTTTTAAGCTAATATTTCTCATATTTCATTACTCTTTATCAGACTCCCAGGGACTTAAGGGGACTCACGACCCTTAAGTTGTGGAAATAAGGCATATTTTCATACTTTATGACTCTTTGTAACTATTTCAATTTAATCCCAATTTTTCCAAATTTTATGTATCTGATAAATTGATATATTTATTTTAATAAACAAATTTTCAACTCTCAAAATAATTTTAAATATTTTTTAAATGCTTTAGATATACCTTGTTTTTTAAGTATTTTTATTGTATACTGGCTTGCGCGCAGAACTATGAAATTAATTTTTCACTTCAGTGTATAATTCCTGTTTTATATTTAAAATAAATAATTCAAAATACAGTTGAACATAAAACATTCAATATTAAAATATTTTTTCAATTTTTTTTTCCTTACATTTTTGCATTAATTTACCCCTGAAAAAATAACAAAATGTACAGTGATTGCAATATTTCTAGTTCAGACGCAATAAAATAACATGATTATGCTAGTGATAAAAATTTCATGGAATTATGTTTCATAATTTTTGAGATGTTTCATAGTTTATGTTTCATAGTTTTGATATATCAGTTGCGGAATGATGCAAAATTACTTTTTGAGAAAAATGAGTTTAAAATTTTTCTTACCATAAACTTGATCAGTAATTAAATATTCAGAATATCAATATCTCCGGAACTAAGCGGAATATTTTCATGAGGTTTGCTTTATTTTGTTCAGAAATGATCAGACTTTAACAAATATTTATTTTCAAGAAATCGAATGTTTTAAAGATGTAAGAGTAGTGAGTCCCCTTAATTCTAGAACCTCTAATGGACTATACACGCACACTACCATTTTACTATACTTGGTATATCATCTAAGAATCACACACATATTCATGTAAATATAGCGTCAAAGTTTTATCTACTTACAACAAACAGACCGTAATGTTGAGGGATAATCATCTAACTTATTGCATTTAAACAAAGATATTATATACATGATTTCGGACATCTGATAGTTTAATTTGTTTTTTAATTAGAACTTTTATACAGAAGTCGACCAATTACATTGCCTGGAATTAAATATTTCTCTTTGAAGAAAAAAAATTATGTTCGCTACGATTGATCAACATAGTGATTTATTTTTACAACATGCGGAAGTCAAGTACACTGCCATGGAAAATTTTTCTTCCTGATTGATGGATGATTCAAAATATATTCGAAAAACAAAAAAGGCTCGATCTTTCGAAACGCTTCACATGAAGTCTTCGGAAATCATCAAAGACTCACAGAAAAATTCTTCACTATACGTCAAATCAACCCTAGCAGTCAAACGTAGCAATCCATTCACATACCCGATGTGAAGATTTGGGCAGTCATGCGTTTTAATCGATTGTTACTAAGAGCGTATATTCATGAAGTGTGTTTAATATTTGTACTTACGTAGACTTTACGATAATTTCTTTATGCATCTCTCTCCATTGATGATTTGTTGTCCAACGAGCCACTTTTAAAAAAGGGACCTAAGTTTAAAATAGAATGTTTTATACTTTTAATCTCATTTTTGTATACAATCTCATTTTTTATTCCAATGTCTACTCCATGTAATGCTTAGGAAATCAAAGAGAAAATCATCGAGGGGGTTTTTAATGACAAGTGGCTGTTAATTTATGTGTGATTAAGTATTTATGTATGCATAGCAGAGGAGACACAGGCTGGCATGCAGTTCATGCCTAGAACTCGCATGGGGTCGAGGTCTATACAGTAAAACAGGTTCCGATCTTACCTAGAGAAAGAACTCATAAAATAGATAAGACGCCAAAATTAAAACTATATTCACTAATATTATAACATTATATTGATAATATCCTAATGTTTTATAAACTAGCTAATAATGACTTTAAAGTACTATTCGTCTTTTTTAAATCGATTTAAAAATGCTGCTATTTTTTTACGATCCAAACTGTAAAAGACTAAGCTTCGGGCCCGGTCTGGCTTGGGCTCTCTCACATTCAATATCATTTGGGCTTGGTTGGACTCGGATCTCGTAAACCGTGCTCGAACTCACCACTTATGGCTAAGCACGAAAAACCTTACATTTATAGTTGTTCCATTGGTGTTTTTACTCAGTCACTCACTAAATATACCTTCAAGGAATGCTCCTTGCAGAATCACTTCAATTATACTTTTATTACGATCACGTACTGTAAACGGGAAACGAACCCGAGTCCCCAAACCTCGAGCCGGCATTCTAGAACAAGAACCCTTCCGGGTAATGAGATTAAGCTTTATTATAAATGACTTCCCTCACCTATTCTCCCTTTCATTAGGGTGGACAAAGATGCAGAAGCTGCCCAGTATATGCCCGGCATATTCGGCCATTTGTTGAGACCGGACTTTGACCCATTGTCTATAAACTCCGATGCCTATAATCTACCAGTTGAACGGTCTAGGATGTATAATGAAACTCGGAAATGTTATTTTAATGATAATTCTGATGAAGACAATTTTGAAATTTCCGAGAAACTGACCTACTATTGAGAAAGATGCCATGCAATAAACGCTCGAGCAGACATGCATATATGTTTAAAAACAATTAGCTTCAGAAAATTACTAGTCTACTTTAAACTACACTTATATATATGAACAGATCGTTACTCACATCTATCAATAATTTTAATTATTACAGAATTTCTTTGAAAGTAATTGGCCAAACAAAATTCCTGTACTTTGTATCGGACCAGTTTATATAAATTCTGATAAATTATTTCATCCTTCAGTAAAACTGTAAGATGTGTGAAATATTTTGTTTGCGAAATCTATACAAATGACAGCAATAAATTCATCAAATTTATGAATAAATCGCTGATATTCTCCAGTACTAATCGCGTGTAATAAATATCTAAAAAATATTATGCAAACATCGTGAAATGTTGCGAAATCCTTCTTTATATGGCAACAATGATTTGGCACGTTGGTCACGTTGCGAGATAATGCAGCGCAAGACTGAAAGCCAGTGTGGAGTTGAGGAATGAGAAGCTGTAAAAAGTCAGACAAGAAGTAAATAAACTAAAATCACCTAGTGGATCTAAATCGTCAGCGGGAGCAAGCACCTGCTCGCGGTTGCCCCAGAGTAAGTACTTCATGACCTTCAAACCTCGTAAACTCCAGAGTTCTTGGACGGCGGGCGACCAGATAAATTAGAAGGTGAGCCGCGAGGTTCGAGGCACGCACTTCTCTAAAAACTTCTTTTTTTTCTCACCGAACGTTTGTAAAGAAATCTTTGACATCGAAAATAGACATAATCGATTTTTTCGTAAAGTTATTGAGCTTTTAAAACTTCCCTTATCTAATATTACTGTAAAATTTTCAGGTCAACTAAGGCCGCAGGAAATTTATATAAAAGTGTAAAATTTTATATTATTTTAAGCATGCCATTTTATGCGAGCTGTGGTAGTATAAGCTTTAAGGGGAACACTGTATTCTTTCGTTATCGATTAAATGTGTCAGTTTACAAATTATTGAAATTAGATCATTAGAAGAAATGGATATTTTATATAATTATACCACTATTTTTATATTTCTCCAATTGAATAATAAAGTTGTTTATATGTATTGTGCAAAATCCTCTAATAAAAATATACTAGACTGCGTCTCTTTCAAAAATTGGACTTTTTGAACTTTGTTTAAAATATCAGAGAGCAGACGGTATCTACATTAATCCCATAACTTATTTAAATTCTTTATAAGGTACGTTATGCTGTCGGTTACCTCGTATATGCAACATACATTTTGTTGGATTTATGTAAACTTATTTCCTTATCTTCAGTTTAAATATCTTTTTAAAACCTGTACAGCATGCAGCAAACACTCAATTTAAAATGTTTTTGAAGTATGTACCTAATTTGTTATCTAATTTATCTTGGAGGATCGTACCTTCTACCACCCTATCTAACTTCATAGAAGGACTTCCCGGTCTACAGAATTAACGTATCCATATACGATGTATTTCAGTGAATCAGGTGAGACCCGTCATAGCTACTAGGGTCCTACAGGTTGTTGCCCCACAATGGCGTTCACCGAGATTTGAACTGCGCACTCCCACTAGGCTACCTCCAGCTACTATAGTTTATTGATTTTAACCAATGCATCGAATGATTGATTTTAACCAATGTCAGGAATACTAAAATAATGTCTTCAGTTTTTATTCGAATGAGTTTCTAATAATCAGTTTACTGTATGGTCAGTAGTACAAAAATTTAATGTATACAGTAGAACGTCATTTAAATATTTCTTAATGATGGGTTTTTCCCAGTAATACGCAAATTATTTAAATCCTCACCTCTGTTTGAACTTCATTAACAAACACGTTTTTTTTCATACAGGAAAATGAAAATATAATTATCTCATGAAATACTGTTTTGCTGGAGGTAAAGTGTGGGCTCTATCGTATGTAACAATTAGAGCTTGCAAGGGCACGTAATGATGATACATTATGATGAAGGTTTTGCAGAGTTCAATGAACGCAACTTCAGGTATCATAGATGGTAAGTATATACGAACTATTAAATGTGACAAAAGAATCAAAGATCAGAGACGTGAAGAAAAAAATTCTATAATTATACCAGAAATCCCCAATAAAATAAAATTCAATCAGAAAAAATCCTAAGAAAATTATGAATGAAAATTATGTTTGACCGATGAGGTCATTACAGTGGTATCCAACGGTAAAAAAAGAGAATCCGTCATAATATTGGGATTTGCGGTCTGTTTTTTCAAGGAGCCACGGCAGGTCAGTTCTTAACCCTTTGCAGTCCGATATCTAACCCGTCTCGACAGCACTGATGATTGCACCAAGTCGAAAGTTGGCTGTAACTCGACGTTTTTTTCTATATTCAATGGATTTGCATTAATGATTACTTCCTGGATTTGTTTCGTGACTGTGCATCTTCTGGCATTTAAAGTTACTCCTTATTCTTGTTGCTGATCGTCTATTTTGGTCCGTTCTATATCATACCACATTATCATGGTTGCAAATCGGGGGGGGGGGGGGTTGGGAATTGTTGGTGGCTATAATCAGTTTTATTTATATCTCCTTTTGGTGGAAGATTTTTGTGCAAGTAGGCATATAATTTTCAATCCTCTTGTAGTTTTTATTGTATCCGACTTTACATATATGATTATTTTTGAAAACACGAAAGAACTACAGATAAAAAAGATTATTTCAGAATTAGATACACAAAGTAGTGACGGTGAAAACTACTTGTGCGATTTACATGAAGAAATCGTCAAATAAACAATATCAGGTGACTATTGAAGTGAGCAGCGGTTTGTGAGTTTGAAGAGCTGATAACCAGCAATAAACCAGCAAGGCGAAAAAAGCAGACAAGAACCAAAACCATTAGAAGCTATTTTTTACTCAGATGGAAAGGATAAAGACTATCTGGTTTACTCAAATAGGATTATGCCTCGAAGACGAAGAAAAAATTCTAAGACTAACACGAAAACCCGCACATCAACATTAGACAAATTTCGATCAGCTTTTGATGGAGAGGTGGAAGCTATCCGAATTGCTCTGAAATACTTGTTGATTTTTGAGGATAAATTTGCTAGAGTAGTCATTTTTTCTGATTCTCAAGCTGCATGACAGGCCATTAGCTCCTCAAGCCCCCCCCCCCCCTCATCGGAGGAAACATCCTAATGTAGGCAGTATCTACGGGAGTTGGCTTTAAAAACGAAACGTGTGGTTTTTCAGTGGGTACCTGGTCACTGTGGCTTTTTGGGGAACGAACGGGCCGACAGCCCGGCGAAAAAGGGCTCGCAACTACAACAAACACAATTTTCGGCCCTATCTTTCCATTCTATCAGGCTACATACCAAGCAAATATTAGAAAAAAGTTATAAATCCCAAATTCAAGATAGGGTAAAGTTAAAGCGTTGGAATATTGAAGATCTCCTAGCAATCCCCAGTAGTCCCCGTCGGGAAGCTGTTGCTCAGTTCCAGCTCTTGACTGAACATGACTGCCTGGCGGAGAATTTCCACCGCATTGGAATTTTTTCGGACCCTGGCTGCCCTCTTTGTAATTCGAAAGATCCAATGAATCGAGACCATTCCCGTCGATGTGCATCACTTTTTGGGGATTCTGAAACCTGCGCTTTATTGGCACGCTAGAGAACTTTTGAGGCAATGACTTCGGTCACTTTTATGTAATTCCTTTGTTTATTTGTTTGTAGTTTTCTTACCTTTATATTTGCCTAGCCATTGGAAATAAAAAAAAACATTAGACATATTTTAAACCATTGTTTCCCAACCTTTTTCGACCCCCTTCAATGGTTTCCAAGCATCATGCGACATCCCATCCCCGCATATATTCATTAAAAGGTCGTTTAAGGCATAAAGAAAAAGACTAAAAGACACATTTAGTAATTTAAATCCAAACAAAATGTTTAATTTAAACAAAAATCAAATTTGTAAGAAATGGAGAACTTGGAGACAATTTCATCCCCCAGTCAAAATAGTGTAAAAACAAGAACTTGGACTTTTAGAAGAATATTTAAATCAATAAATTATGAAAATAGCTATATTTTCTCAGATACCATTAACTTATTTGGAAAAATTTCTTTAAACCATCAAATAGCCATTTACAGATAAGAAAATCTTCACCAAGTGTATGGTAGTCAACAGTTTGTATAAGGATATCGAACTGCCGAACAATGGGTTGGTATATCTTTATGCAACATTCTTCTATTGAATGAAGGATTTCTATAAAAGCTGAATGAGTACTTCGATAACATTCAGAGTCTTGCGCTCTCCAAATAAATTTGCATTGTATCATTTAATCTGCTTTGTTTACAGAGTCCTGTTGGTTCTAAGCGGTAAGATTGAAAGCAATACAGAATTCCAAATGGCATCTTTTACAAAACACTTTATTTTTTTAAGTCACACCAAAGGAAATTATGGGTTTCTTTTATAGTTAATACACCTAAGTTGCAACTGAACCTAGTAACCGCTTTCGCTCGAGGGCAATGGATCGGGTCAGGAGGTAATAATTACAGATCCCCGTAACCAAGATATCCTGAGAAACCTCGCAGATAACTTGGCCCCTCCCACAGAAGTGTTTTAATCTCAGTGACAAATTTCCCTCCAAAAAATATCCCTGGCCAGCCGGGAGCCCGTCGGCGGGCTCGGGGATCCGTGGGAAAGTGACCCACAATCGCCGAACTCTGGGACGATCGCAGGATTC
Organism: Dolomedes plantarius; assembly: GCA_907164885.2. Lineage (NCBI taxonomy): Eukaryota > Metazoa > Arthropoda > Arachnida > Araneae > Dolomedidae > Dolomedes > Dolomedes plantarius. The sequence goes on from OU015498.1 coordinate 111,598,205, forward strand.
CTCACATTCCGCCCGGAGGCTCGAGAGGAACTCAAAGAGACAGACGTGCGTGGCCCGATTTTGGGAGGGAGCTAATTCGGGAACTCCGAGTGCCCCCAAGGAAACAGGGGCATTTCGGGAGCACCATTGACAGCAGTCATGGTCAAATATAGAACCAAAAGATATTAAGAGAACATCAGTAAACCCAAAAGGTCAAACGTATATTTCTCAGGAATATTCAGTATCTTACGGAAGGATTTCGTCTTCATAGAAATCTTGTAATTTGCTTGTGTATATGAGCCTCTAACAAATGAAATTCAAGTTTATTCTGTATTCACAAATCAAATATAGGGTTAAAGTTAAGAGAACAGTAAACCCGAAAGGCCAAACTTATGTGTCTCAGGAATATTCAGTATCTTACGAAAGGATTTCGTCCTCATTGAAATCTTATAATATGCTTGTGTATATGAGCCTCTAACAAGTAAAATTCAAGTTTATTCTGTATTCACAAGTCAAATATAGGATCAAAAGATATTAAAGTTAAGAGAGCAGTAAACCCGAAAGGCCAAACGTATGTGTCACAGGAATATTCAATATTTTACGAAAGGATTTCGTCTTCATTGAAATCTTATAATATGCTTGTGTATATGAGCCTGTAACAATTGAAATTCAAGTTCATTCTATATTCACAAATCAAGAATAGGGTCAAAAGATACTAAAGAAGAAAACAGTAAACCCGAAATGCCAAGCTTATGTGTCACAGGAATATTTAGTATCGTATGGAAGGATTTCGTCTTCATTGAAATCTTATAATATGCCTGGGTTTATAAGCCTCTAATAAGTAAAATTCAAGTTTATTCTGTATTCACAAATCAAATATAGAGTCAAAAGATATTAAAGTTAAGAGAACATCAGTAAACCTGAAAGGCCAAACGTATGTGCCACAGGAATATTCAATATCGTATGGAAGGATTTCGTCTTCATTGAAATTTTATAATATGCTTGGGTTTATGCGTCTCTAACAAGTAAAATTAGTCAATAATGTTCTTAAATGGTTTAAGACTAATGAGAACTAGTGCTACAGATACGTCACTTGCATTGCATAGTCGTTTAGAGTCGGTAGAGACACAAAGTACATTGGACTTGAAAGTGCTTTGTGCATCTTTTATGACCTAGAAGTTGATTTCAAACTTAAATTCTCTTTTCGTTTGAAAAGGGAAATATGCGAGAAGTATAACTCACAATTTAATCATAGTACTAAACACATATGCAAGATGATACTATCAAAAGCTCTCAGTTTCTGGGTCATTATCGTAATAATAATTTGTCTGGCCTACAAGTTCATAAACAAGTTCGAGGATTACTGAAGAATTTTTTTTCTATTCATTCAGCAATGAAAATGATCCAGCAGAAAACCTGAAAAGAATTATAGCATCAAGTACTGATATTCTTTGATAACTGCGAACATCGAATTCCGCGTTTAAAGTATCAGCTCCTTTGTTTCTTCGGTCTGTACTGCCGTAGGGAAAATTCTTATAAAATAATAAATCTTGTAATTTTGGCGTAGATCATTTGGGTATGGAGTCAGTTTGCTGCTCTTTCGTGCCTCAGAACACGGTTTTTCTTAAGTTCGGAAGTGTAAATGTAATAATGGAATTTGCTCCACTTAGAAGAAGATCGGCCAACCCTTTCTTACGAGTATAGCACAAACCAGATTTATAAAATAAGGAAACTTGTAATCATTGTTTATACCAAGCTAGAATGTTAAGTATAAAGGCACAAAGATATGTTTTCATGCCTCATAGCACAAATTTTACCAAGTATGGAACATTAAATGCAATAGTTAATTGCTTCAGCTGGAAGAAATCAGTCCTCCTCTTCCTTCTTTTACCACAAACCAGTTTCATAATATAACGAATATTGAAACCTTTATTTAGATCAGACGATTATGTTTAGAAATCAAGACACCCAACTGCCTTTTTACGCCTCATTGCACAGTTTTACTTAATTCGGGAGAGTCAGTGTAATAATAGTAGGCCACATCAGTTGGAGAAATATCGCTCCACCCTTTGTTATGCCAAGAAACATAACTAATGTTTAAATCTCTTGATGATGATTCTCTAAGAGATACTATATTATCCTAAGGTACTTTTTAGCAGGTTTTCATAGCTGATCCTGCCTAATGACTTCATACAGAAGATTAGTTTAGTTCGCATTAATTACCGCAATGCTACGTGGGACTTCTACAAATCTTCAACAGTTCTAAGCGTCTCCTGTGGAGGCTCTCTAGCATGTTCTATATCTTCCATCAGCTAATCACTATAACCGAGCCTCAAGACTTCTTAGTCATAATTTTAACTTGTTCGTGCTCTGCTAAACCTGAATTATTTTCCCGTCAATGGATCTTAAATATCAGGTTTTTTCTATTTCCTTTAATGGAAGTAGCACACGAATTTATGGTTTTTGCACGCAGATAAACCCACACCAAAATCAAAACCGATCACAAACTGGTGAGTGAACATCTAATTTTATAACAAAATCAAACCTTAATAAATAATGACAATCTATTTTCTTTGTAGGGCGCACGAGAAAAGGCCTTCCTTGATTGATTCCTTTATTTCTGGACTGAAGTTACTTGGGACAGACAGACTTGCCTACTTCGATATCACTTGTCGAGAAAAACAATGCGTGCGTGTTCCCGCTATGATACCGGATGTACCCGTTGATCCCTCAAATCCTCCGGGAACGGCTCACTTGAGCGGTCACTCTGCTAACCTCGTAAAAAAGTGACCGTCAATAGTACATCATGCTCGGACGAACAGTGTCGTGCAGCGAGACAACGCAATAAAAATGCTGGACTCGTGACACAGTTTCGTCCAAAGCATTGTTAATTCAAGGTTAACGAAGACGTTACGTATGTCAGAAGACACGATATACTCTGTCAGGGGAAGTGATCATATGCATCTTACAAGAAAACTTTTCCGAGTGTTAAGCACACATTAAAGCCTACAATCTCAAATACGAAAAAGAAGGACCATTATGTATTGCTTACTGAAGAAACTTGCATGCAATACTACTTTGTCCCTAAAGCTGCTATGTACTAACTCTATTGGATTCACTCACTTCAATGTTAACCTATGGAGAAAATTTGTCCAAGGATTGCCAACTTGGATTTAAAGATTTTTTTAAAATTATATTCCTTGATAGGAAATTTACACTTAGGGCATTTTTCGTTTTAATAAAACGCAAATAATGTTTTAAAATTTTAATTATTCGAGGGAAAAAAATCTAGTATAGTGTGTTTTAAACGCTCATAAATTTGTTTGGTGGACGAAATTTATAAAATGAATCCTGTTGCAAGATGCAGAAAAGTTAAGGCTAACTGAAAATATCATTTTTGTTTGATTATCAGCATTTATAGATATGTAAATAGTAGACAAATTTTTTCCATAGGTGAATATTGAGGTGAGCTAATCCAATAGGATTAGTACACGGCAGCCTTAAACATCGGTGTTCGAGAAGTTCTTGTTAAAAACTGTTACATAAAAAAATAAGCATAACTATGAATGAAGGGTGCAGCTTTAAAGGCTAATGCTTAATAAAATCATTAATCATTACGAGGAACAGTTGCAAATCGATACAAAATACTCCTGTTATCATTCATTAAAGAAGAAAACACCTTTAAAGTTTCGGTCGACTAAAGTTGAGCCTTAAATAATTCTTGCAAAAACTACAAATAATCAAACAGGTTTTAATATCATCAAATGTGTTTTTAATAAGTTAACTGGGAAATAACCAACAGTAATAGTTGATGAGCTTCAGTTAAATATTATTTTAGTTTAATATTTGTTCATTCCTTCGCTGTTGTGCAATGAAAAAGGCAGTTTTGTGTCGGTCTAAATTTAGAGAATTCAAATGCATTAGAATTGAGCAATCATTGTACTGGCTGCCATGCAAGACCTTCCAATAGTAAATTAGTTCTAAAGTTCACTCTCGCCCTCATCACGAAACCTAACAATGAGCGATTCAACAATTCTGGGAAGGAAATCAAACTTTTAAAATCTTTACATTTGAATTACAGGGCTTGTAGCGGCACTGCGGTTAAATTTGTCTACTATTTACAGGTATATAAATCCTGATAATACAATAAAAATGGCATTTTCAGATAGCCTGAACTTTTCTGCACCTTGCAACAGGATTCATTTTATAAACTTCGTCCACCAAAAGAATTTAGGCGCGTTTAAAACACAATATGCCAGATTTTTTCCCCGAATAATTTTAATTTTAAAATATTATTTGCATTTTTCAATTAAAAATGCCCCAAGGTGTAAAATTTCTTTCTCTATTACAGAGTACAATGTTTTTTTTTTTTTTAATCTTTAAATCCAAGTCGGCAATCCTTGGACAAATTTTCTCCATAGGTTAACATTGAGGTGAACGAATCCAAAAGGGTTAGTACATAGCAGCCTTAAAACAGAATATCAACAAAAATTTTCAGAGAGAAAAAAATCATAAATGGACCCCTCCCTACTTCAGTAGATGTATTAAAATAGCCTCTAAAAATATGCAAGGCTAAATTATTTATTTTATTATCATGATTAATCTATTTTATTACAAGATATAACATGCTATCTAGTTTCTCTAAAAATTATGAAATAAATTTAAAGTATCTTCTTCCCAAATTGCATTTTTTTATGATGTTCTTAGTGAAGCTGGAAAGGTAAACACACAATTTTTTACAACGATTGGAATGTTTTTTATTCGTAACTAAATGCTCTCTAACGTAATTTTGTAAGAAAATTTCTAACAGATTTATATCCTTAAAATATTAACGTGGGGGCTTGTGGCGGCCCTGTGGTATAGCACGCTGGTATTCTGTGCTGAGGGTCAGGCCCTGATTTTCCATTAGGACCGGTAGTCCCGGGCCTAGGGGCCCCCGAATGTTTCCCCCCCCCCAAAAAAAAAATGTTTATTTTAAAGGAATTTAAAAATAGAGAATTCCCAATTCAATTTTTTATTTTACCTTTTTTAATAGCATTTTTTTATATATCCTTTCAAATTTGATTGATTGGTTCATCATATGTATAGTTATATGCATAGTTCATCATTTGTATGTTATGGTGTATATAAGGGATTAATAAGTTTTTCTGGTTGCATTGTATTGGTGTTTTAATGATAAAGTTAATATGATGTATTGCTCTTTGTTATTTGATAATGTTCTAGGCTTCTACGCTTCAAATAGCCAATTCTTGGTAAAATGGTACTTTCCCAATGATTCATGATTATTTTTTGTGGGTCAATTTTGGAAATGTTGCGCCCACATCAGTATTAAGGGGCCCCCATCCCAAGTTGTGCCTATAGTCAAGAATTTTCGAAATCGGGCCCTGCTGAGGGTGCTCGGATCGAATCCCGGCATCGAGCCACGAAAAATGCCTCCGTTTGTGTCGTCCCTTCATAGGGGGCAATGCTTTCCTTCTGTATGGTGCCCCCATAATAAAATGGACAATAAACTGCAGCGTAGTATAGGCGAATGTTTGACAAGTGCCTCCGCTTTGAAAAAAAATTTTTTTTTAAATGAACTACGGCTTCTAAATCCTACGTTCTAAATCTGCATATAATAACTGTCTGTAATGTGAGTTATCATTCTTTGATCTGGATAAAACCTAAACCACGTTTAACGGAACCTAATTGTTTTCATCTGTCACGTATTCCTTCAGCATTTGCCTGAGGTGCAAACTTTCCTAAAGACTGTAATTTCTAATTGCTATAAAATGCTCTAGTTTGCAAATAAACTAGTTCTATACCGAAACCGTGAAATGAATGTACTATTTTTCATAAATATGATGTATCCATTTTCATAAATATGACTATTTCATACTTCACTTATCTCATTAAACGCTTAAATTCCCCCCATCCTGTTTTGAAAACTGTTACACCGAATTTAGAATCTCGTTTTTTAGACCCTTTTTTCAAGTAAATTGTGGCTTTATTCCCTCCCCAACACAATAACACGTTAGAAAACGATACCGGCTTCGGGAACAAATGATTTCGTTCGCGGGCGAATCGAGAGAGTCGGGGATATGTATGGAAACGAGGACAGCGCTCTTCTGGTTCTCGGAGCGTGACCGCGTTTCAGGCGAAGATGCAAACGCGGATGCGGTTACAGTTAAGAAGCCCCTCTCGAGTTCCCGTTCAGGGGCGTGGATCCTAATTAAAATGCTCTTCCATTTCCAAACAAATTCAAGGTTTTCTGAAGTAGCACAGCGTGATAAAGATTTCATTTTTTAATTTCTAATCTCTTTAAAAATATTTTATCTTTACCCATATGCAAAGTCCTTTAAGGGATCAGATACCTTTTAAAAGCCAAGAGACTCGACAATCATATCCCTAATTTCAATCAACAGTAGTTATAAATACCCTTTTTTTCAAAAATAGGAAAATTTTACGGAGTTAAACGCTCTTTCTTCTTTATAAATATAACTCTCAATTTTTTCTAGCTTGAAGAGAAATCTTTTAATTGCTTAAAATTTCAACCATTGCTTTTTTCAATGTTATATCATTGCGCACATGATATCACCAGAATAAATGGCTAGGATACCATGAAATTTTATACACACGCAATATAAACATGTATAATTAAAATGATCTACTATTATGTCATTTCTATAATAAAAATTTTAATTACAGTAAAATTTATCAATTACTTTTTTAATTTTAAAATTTTTTTAAAAGCATTTTTTCGATGAGAACAAAGAATTTTGATTTCAAAGTTGGTCAATTTAAAGATATATAACTTAATTAATTTTAAAACTAATCAAATGTTTACAGTGGCTAGACATCGGACTTTGACCGTAACATATATATATATATATATATATGTGTGTGTGTGTGTGTGTGTCGTGATGTTTAATTTAACAAGTTTATTAATTTCATTAACTCAAACATAACCATGCTGGTTTAGAGAACAGCACGTATAACAACACACACCAAGTTTTTAGTAGTACAGGGCAAATCTGAAATCACTGATCTCCCTAGTCGTTGCCAACCTAGGACAGCAAAACTTGTCCAGCTGGTCATTCGTCGAGAAACCGGTTCCCCTACAAACTCCTGACTCTGATTCGTCGGGGGTCGTACTCAAATTGAGGGACAAGTCATTAAAAATAATAATTACTGGATATATATATATATATATATATATATATATATATATATATATATATATATATATATATATATATCTTACACACACACACAAATATATATATATATATATATATATATATATATATATATATATATATATATATATATATATATATATATTATTTTTCTTATCATTTTAATATCGTAGTTTTACTACTATGTGGGTCTGTAGATTCAAATCCCCATCAAGGCATGTTTGTTTTTATGTAGTCCTCTCTTAGGGAGCAACGTTGGTTCCAGGGTGCTTCCATTGCAAAGCCTTCGAACCTCATGATATTTTTTTTACGTAAGGCTCTTGTATCATTTCCTTGGGTTTGGGTATCACCTCCAAATAGCTGCATACAATTGAACGAACATTGTTGAAGGAACAAATCATAATGGATTGAACACAGTGACATCAAAGGTATAATACCTAAAAGATTGTTTTTATACGATTAATGTCAACAGCTCACGGTATGACAAATGATTGTAGATTTCAATAATGTAGGTAACGAAGTGTTATTTAAGCGTCGGTTTAGGCCGAAGTTTGTTGACTGTTAGGCAATGTCATGTTTTCAAATTGGTTCTCAAAAAGTATAGCTTCGTTCTAAAAAAAAGAATTTAACGATGTTCAGAACTTCTTATCAAACGAAACAAATATGTTTCAATGTGTTTATGTTTGATGTATTAGTTAATAGCCTCATTTCAAAGTAATGGTGCATTAAAATATATATAGTAATATTTGTTATTTTGTTTTATGAGAAATAAAATTAATATGATTACCTCTGATATTTAACGATAAAACGTAAAAGATAAAAGAAAAATCTTACTAATAACAACAAATGTGAAATCTAGCAATTACGAACTCAATTTCGAGAAGTGAATTGGCAATTTTTTCATTCTTTTCCTCTGCAGTTTTTCTTCAGGTTTTTAACGCTAGGTCAAATTTGACTCATAAGCTCATGGGCAGGAACAGAACAAGGTGTCAGAGTCTGAATCACCTCTTAGGTGTGAGGACACAAAAAGATTGAAGAATACGCCTTCTCAAAACAATCCGACTCTCTTGATCTTTTCCACCAAACGCGTTTGTTTGGATGTAATCGACCATGAATCTTGATAACAGAGTTCGGATGACTACAACGTTCACGTCGGTTTCCATCGGTTCCGGCAGGTTATTCCTCTTTTCGAATTCATATTGAAACCGCAAAGGGTCATGGACCATGATGTTTCAGCTCATTATTATAAGGAAAATTTAATGTTAAGATTTCCTATTTGAGATAAAATTATGTCAAGTAGGTACTATTTTAACCTGTTTAAATATTTTCATAATTTTCAATATGAAATATGGATAATGAGAATAATGAATTAATTTAGCATACTTATCTAATTGCCGTTAGGTAAATTCCTGCTTGGCATGTTTGATAAACTGTATTTACTTTTCCTTCTGCTTCGAAGTCGTTGCTTTGCAATGAAAAATAAATTAAAAAACTGCATATTAAACATCACTCCATCAGGCGTTATTGTATACAGACTGTTGTGACGAAGTAAATTAATTCCTTTTTCGGAACACTTCTTAGAAATTCTTATTTTTTTTTCCGGTAAAAAATAAAATTATATCTTAAGCAAGATCTTGATTAAATATTGTTAGCTATAAGTTCAGAGAATTCATTATCCGTTAGTTTTCCGGAAAAGTTTTAAAGTTGCGTGTTCAAATACGATAAATACGATAAATATTAAAGAAATACGATAAATATTAAACTGTACAGTGCAAACAAAAATTTCATGATTTTATCACAAATTCTTCATGGTCGCAAAGTTAAAAAATGAAAGATAATATTGTTTACTATATTAAAATAATTACTTTTGTATTACATGCTTATAAAGCCCATGAATGAACCTGTAAAGGAACCGGTAGAAATAAGAATGTACGAGTGAATATTCATATTTACTAGTGTATATGAATATTCTTCAAACTTATGATGTAAAAAATACCTGCAGTAAGATGAACTAAATACATTTTCTGGAATTCATAAAAATTTAAAATACGTATTTTAATAAAAATCGAGAAGAGCCTGTATAAACAAGCCTTCAATTCCTCGAGATATGCATAGTGATATAACAATTTTAAATTGTCGGGGGCTTTAACAACACATTCATAAAATTATAATGGATTTTTGGCTGAAAACTAGAATGCTGTGGATATTTATCTAATTCCGGTTTAGTGCAATAGAAACTTTATTTAAAAATGCATAAAATGCTAAGGATGGTAGTAGAAAATATCCTTAACTCGCCCTAAAATTTTTGAAAGGTTTTCAATGTTTACAATAGTCATTCGTAAATAGAGGAGACAAACAATCAGAACAGAAGGCTGATTTTGGTTGAATTTTGGGGAGCTGGAGCCTTTTATTGTAAAACAAGAGCTTAACGCCTAGACGGGAAAAATTTGACGTTTTGGTAACACTATTCAAAAATAGGTGTCTTAATCTAAAAAATATTTTAAAGCATGTTTCCTTACTGGAAACTGATACATTGGATGGAAGCAAATGGTATCTCTTTGAACTGATCTTTACTTCTAAGATATAGCTACTTTCTCTTGTTTGGTGAACAGCCCATGAAATTTTTGAAGGGGCCTTGAATAGCACAATTCCTAGAGACACGCGGGAATGTTTTCTTACAGGAAATTGATATATCGGATGGAAGCAAATGGTCTCTCTTTGAACTGATCTCTATTTCAAAGATATAGCTACTTTCTCTTGTTTGGTGAACAGCCCAGGAAATTTTTGAATTGGCCTTGAATAGCACAATTCCTAGAGACAAGCGGGAATGTTTTCTTACTGGAAATTGATATATTGGATGGAAGCAAATGGTATCTCTTTGAACTGATCTCTATTTCTAAAATATAGCTACTCTCTCTTGTTTGGTGAACAGCCCATGAAATTTTTTAATGGGCTTTGAATAGCACAATTCCTAGAGACACGCAGGAAAATATTCGAGATAGGATTACTGATAGGTTATAGGCTGATAAAAGGTGCTTGAGCAAGGATTTTTTTTTCTTGCCAAAAGGCCGTCTATGGGGACAACTAGAAATTCTACATCGAGTTCCCTTTGCAAACGTTTCTTATATTGATGCAACGCCTTTTCATGTCTCATATGAATAATAGTTTGGAATACATTAGGTTTTGCGTTTAAGGGAACAAGGGATCTTCAATCACGTTCTTCTTTAATTTTCAATATTTTACTCTATATACACCATGAGTATAATTAGTATTCTTTTTTACTGCACTGAAGATACTTAGAATCCACAAATAAGTATTTTGTGGAAGAATAAGACCTGTTTATCAAAAAATTCTTCAAAAATGCTAGATTTTTCAAAAAGCTCCATGCGCATTCATTTTCTTCTGTTATCTCTCAAATTTCTCAAAATTGTTAATTGAAGTGTTTTTCCAAAACTGTGCATAATTCATTAAAATCACATATATTTTTCAAATTTATAGACCATAAAATAAAGTAAAAACATAAAAAATAGCAGACAGAATAGAAAAAAATATATTTAAGACTTTAGATTCATACAAAAAAAAAATGCACATTTATATTTATATACATATGGTAAACGTATAATACAAAATTTAAGGATTTTAATTAATATAGAATGCGCATACAGCAGTTTGAAATACGTTAGCATTTTTGAATTTTTTTTGAAAAACAGGCATCATTCTGCCAAAAATTCCTTGTTTTGAATTTCAAGGGTTTTCAATGTAGTAAGAAAAGAAAATTAATTATTCTCATTTTGTATATCGAGTAAAAAATTGTAAATTAAAATATTCGAACTTAAAGGTCCCTTGTCCCCTTAAACTCATATACAAATAACTAATTATTTGTTTTATTTATTCCTTCTCTTTTTTAAAAAAAGAAATGATAGAAAGCACTATAACCTCTCCATACCCGTTGATTGGTGTTTATTTGTGGTTCCAGTTTTTACTGTATGTCATGAAAACAATGTTGATATCCACGTAAAAATTACACATGAGAAAATTACTGGGATAAAACCGTAATAAAGAGTTACCGCCATCTTATTTTGTCATTATCTCAATAACGGAATCATCCCCGGTGCTTGTTACTAAGTATCAAGGGGAGGACGTCAGCAATCCATCATGTCAATGAATACCCAATCCAAAGCAACGAAACAACCGTCGATGCTCCACATCCGGTGAACCGGAAAATTTAAGCGAGATAACCGGTTCGACCCAACTCCGGATAAGACAAGAGAAGAGGCTTTCCGATAGGGTCATATGGAAAGCAGCAGGCGTTGAAGGGTAACGAAGAATGTATTTAGAATCTTTTTGCAAAGTGTATTTTCCTCTGGGCCATAAAGCCGAAAACATCTTTGGAATTTCACTTTCAATCTTATTGCGACAAATGAAAAATAAATAATGGCTCTTACAAATTGTAACAGAGCAAACAAGCGCAAGTTAAGGCTACTGTGTACTAACCCTATTGGATTCGCTCACCTCAGTGTTAACCTATGGAGAAAATGTGTCCAAGGATTGCCGACTTGGATTGAAAGGTTTTTTTTTTAATTGTGTGGCGACTAAACTTTTGTGCATGGGGGGGGATTAAACTTATTTAATTTAATTACTAATGAAAGTTAAGAATACTCTTAACAATCACTTAGTTGCAATTAACAATTAATACTACGTTTCAATTAAATTTAACTTTTATCATCAGCCATAGTAGTTAGTACATAAAGTTAGATGGAAAGTTTGCGTTGTGTTTTTATTTAATGCAATAACCCATAATAATATAATTTAATTAAAATTTACCCTAGGTTCGTCTTACTGTTGCATCTCTGTGGTGATTAATGAGCCAAAAAGAAAAATGCAATCAAATCAAATAAAATTACCTCTCTATCATTGGAGTACACCTAAAAATAAATTCACTCTCCTAAAAGAAAAAGCTTCAAAAATTCAACTCTGCTGAAATAAAAAACCTAAAGCTGAAAATCAGAAAATAAACTCAAAGGCAAGGACCGACATGACACAACTTTACAAACTAAAAATAACAAATTTATTAACAATTTCACTGACATTATTACAATCAAACTTATTAATTCAATTACTTCTCAGTATTATTTCGACAAACCAAATTCACTTGAATAAAATACAATTCCGTTTAAACCAATTTTACTCTCCATAATACAAATAATTATATAAAAATCAATGCAATAAAATGAAGTGGCTGATGAATCAAAAGCTTAATTATTCTATGTTTAATTTATAATAATTAAATAATTTAAAATTTAAATTGAATCTTAATGACTCTGCTGCAGCTTTCAAAAGGGAGAGAATTTAAGGATAGAATTTAAAGAACAGAAAAGAAAGGAAAAGAAAGAATATCACCCAACAACCTGCATCGTCCCGAGGCCGAGAGCCGGACGGCTCCAAGCTTGGGTCTCACGCCTCCTCTCTACCAGTCCAGAATGCTTTTTTTTAAACTACCGCGCTCCCTTGTCAGCCCCTTGTCACCACCTGCATCATTCGCGTAAAATTAGCTTCCATACAATGTAGTCCATCGGCGCGCCGTGAATTGCAGATGAAAAAATGAGGGGGGAGGCTACAGGTTGCATTCTTGAACTCTGCAAATCGTTATACAATTTATTATTCACCGCCCCTCTCGTTCTTGTTGATTAAATTTAATTCACAGCCTCCTGGTCATCCACTTGCTGATGTATCCTTACGCACTGTCATAGGGACATGACAATAGTGTCACGGCCAGGGGCAGGAGAAATGAAAATTACAGGACGAAGTAAAATAATTGCTAAATGTAAGAAAGAAACATGGCAAATGATGGGCAATAAAAGAGAAGGGGAGACAGCCAACAATATAGCGAAACTATATATATAGATTGTGCTTGTAGCAAGAAGTATAAGATAAAAGTTCAAGAGAGGGAGTTGCAACGAATAGAAGAAAAGAAGAAAGGGTAGACTAAATTTATGATGGCTATAAAACAGGCCACCCTGCTTGGTGCCGGAGCATGGGAAAAAGTTAAATTAGAAGGAGAATTTTATAAATCCCGCTCTCGATGCGCATTGGTGAAAAGGGGATTGAGAGGAGGCAGCCACGGACGAATGACGATGGCATGGTAATAATATGACCAATGGAAATTGTAAAAGGCGTAGTCAGCATTAATAAGATAAAATAATATGAAATAAGATAGGAAGGCACAGAAAAAGGAGAGTAAGTTAGAAGTTATAAAAAAGTAGTAGTGTCAATCCGATGAATATGTACGAAGAACCCCCGATGATATAAATATAAGTCGTGGCCCATGCAAATGAGTCCTATTACCTAGGAAGAGAGCGCCCCAGTATCCCGTGCCGAGGGCCTGCAATGAGTGAAGGAGCCATATAACCTATGATGAGTGTCCCAGTTTACTGTGTAGAGTGTCTGCCACGATTGAAGGAGCCTTGTACCAGACGAAGAGAGCGCCTTAGTTCCCGTGCGATGATAAAACAACGAAGTTCGTCCTTAAGAGTGCCAGCTGCCCATCATAGTGATCCAACAGTCATCTTTCGAGGTACCGACTTTTGCGTTGATATTACCGTGATTGCTTCTCAGTGTGTAGTCTAAATAATTAATATAGAGCGCGATGAGAATGTTATTTGAGTATAAAATGTTAAGGAGATGACCGATAATTCGTAAAAAACAATTTAATTAATATGATGTTATGCTCATATATGAGTAAATATTGGTAGTAATGGAACATGGTTATATGAGTGATTATGTTTTTAAAATGTTATTATATCAAGTGAATGAATTAAATATATGAGTCGTAGAGAATTAATTTAGTAGTAATGAAGTGGAAAATAATATGTGTAGATGAAATACGAAATATTGTCATAATAATTGAATGAATTAAATATATGTGTCGTGGTGAATTAACTTAGTAGTAATGAAGTTGTGAGTAATGTGTAAATGAAGGATGAAATATTTAGTAGTATTGTATCGTATTATTTATGTGTTTAATACTCAATAAATTGATTTGTCAGTGCAAACCAGAGTTGTTTCCATCATTTGGGAATCACAACGAATAATGCAATGTACTAACCACAATCTTAATCAATAAAATTATAAAATCAAAATCATTATTATCATTAATAGTATATTTATATTTATAATACCTCACCAATTATATACTCTCTTTTTCACCGCCATACGCACCTTCCTTCTCCTGTTATTCTGAGATTTCTCCCCGTTCGAAAAATGGTGTGCAGCGGATGTATCGGGCTACAGACAGCGGTAAGGGTAGCGGACAGGGTAGCGATAAGAACTTGTTACCAAGCACAGATTCAGTATTTCAGTCTAGTGATGCACGCATTTTGCTATTTTTTTTTACCTAGCACTAAATGAGGGTAGAGCTTAATTCCTTTTCAGACATAATCTCCTAAGTACATAAAATACAGATTGAGATCTCATTATTCTATAAAAAGATTGTCATCTGCTATTCTTCTAGCATCTTTAATCACGATATTAAACTATTCAAACAACTCTTTACATCAAGTTTTACTCATTTTATCTTTCTATCACTTTTGCATAACTCATTTACGTACGCACATTTAATCACCGAAAAAGAATCAAAATGACTTTCACTTGTATAACACGGGAGTTCTACTTTGTAATTACAAGTTACTATCAAATAGATTCATTCATGTAAGCAGCTTAGAAAAGCTAAAGATGTCAACCGTTTGCTCAAGTTATCATGAATAGGCCATAAATAAAGGAATACTTTAGTGACCTACAAGAAAGATTTATTTGCAGATTAAGTACAGCTTTGCATTCAGAAACAAATGAAATTCAAATGCAAATAATTTAATCCATTGACTTCAAAGAATACAAGAGGTTCTTCTGAATCAACGGTGGCCATACTCTATTGCCAAGCACGGAAAAAAACACTTTGCCAAACTTTCATAACGTCTAGGAAGAGAGGCGTTCTACTTTCATCTAAAGTGACAGGTTTAAATGCCAAAAACTTGACTTTGCCTTCTCTCCTAGTATGCGAGAATTTATGCACTGACTTCATGTAACTTAATGCCTTCGGTGGGCGCATATGACGCCAGAGAGAGCCGAAATCCGGTTTTTTTTATATTTTATAAAGAGCCACATGAAGATACATAAATTTAAATTTTTTTATTTAATGAAATTCCATATTTTTACAAATCACATATAAGAACACATATAAAATATATAATTATGAAAAAGAAAATAATTATTTCAAAATTTTAGTAATAAATTAAAATATAATAAAAATATATTTATTAATAAAAAGTATTATTACATCTAACGACAATCTTTGGCCAAATTTATAAAATTTGGAGTAAAATTATACTCGTAAATAATTTTAAAAGCATTAAAAAATTATTTACTTTATTTAAATAGGAAAACTGACATACACGACAACCCACAAAATCGAAAATTCTGCGCAGGTCAGTGTTGCACAAATCGGCCGAAGTACGAAAGCGATAGCTATGTAAATGCATATAGCATATACTAAATTCCAGCTACCGCTAGTACACCCTTCAATATGCGGACTGGCTAATTCAGTTTGCGCACTCAGACCCTGATTTTCCACTAGGCCCAGGTAGGCCCGGGCATAGGGGCTCCCCCCCCCCCCAAACATTTTAATTTTAAAAGGAAAAAATTCCAAATTCAAATTTTTTCTTTTATTTTACCTTTTTTAATAGCAATTTTTTTATATATCCTTTTAAATTTGTAATTTGATTGATTGGTTCATCATATGTTTTAATGATGAAGTTAATATGTTGTATTGCTTTTTGTTATTTGATAATGCTCTAGGCTTCTACGCTTCAAATAGCCTATTCTTGGTAAAATAGTACTTTCACAATGATTCATGATTATTTTTTATTGTGTGTCAATTTTGGAAATTTTACACCCACATCAGTGTTAGAGGGCCCCTATCCCGAGTTGTGAATATAGTCAAGAATTTTCTAAATTGGTCCCTGCGCGCACTATAAACGGTTCAGGGGAAAAAAATATAACTAAAATTTTAATAGGAGCCGCACTTGACTCAAAGAGCCGCATGTGCCCACCGTTGCTTTATGCTGTTGACAGTGGGACAAAAATAAAATTTCTGTTAAAGATTAACACAAATCGACAGTTATAGAATAATTGGAGTACCAGTATAAAATACATAAACCTTTTCCCGTACAAACTGCTGTTAATATATATTTAATACAGCAGATAAATTAAAACTGGAAAATTAACCAGTATCCATCCATTCGAAATCTTTTAAAAAATTACACTTTAAGTTATTTTTTACGTTTTGGGAAATTCAATATTTTTCTTCTAAAGGGCTAAATATTAAGGCTGCCGTGTACTAACCCATTAGATTCGCTCACCTGAATGTTAACCAATGGAGAAAATTTGTCTACTATTTAAAGCTACATAAATGCAGATAATCAAATAAAAATGAAATTTTCTGATAGCCTGAAGTCTTGCTTCTTGCAACAGTATTCATTTTATAAATTTCGTCCACCAAAGGAATTGATGAGAGTTTAAAACATACTATACCAGATTTTTTTTTCCCTGAATAATATAAATTTTCAAATATTATTTGCGTTTTTTTTTTTTTTTCAAAACGAAACATTCTCCAAGATGTAAAATTTCTTTCTCTAATACAAAGCACAGTTAAAAAAATCTTTGAATCCAAGTCGGCAATCCTTAGACAATTTTCTTTCCATAGGTTAACATTGAGGTGAGCGAATCCAGGGTTAGTACACAGCAGCTTTAAGGTAACAATGGATAACGCACATGATGCATATTTGTTATCGATCATATATTTTACAACATAAATACGTTGCTATTCTTAATTTTTCATTCTGATATTTTTCACACCTTCCCTGTGCTGGTTACTACAATTCGCTGCTTTCCCTGCATTCTAATGAGAAAAACATGGACTTATCTCATGTAAGGGGGCAGCCATGCGTCTAAATTAGGATATATGTATGCTTTCATTGTAAAAGGCTCTTAGATTTCAAAGCAAGATTCGAAATCTTCTTCTAAATAGGTATATTTTTAGAATACAGTTGTTCTCAAAAATTCAATGTCCAAATATTCACCTTGAATCCTCCAGAGACAAAGTGTCCCACATTTGACTCAAAGGGTAGAAATATTTGTACTTCTCAAAACAGAAAACTGGATGTCGCCTGAAAATTGCCTAAAAGGGTTTTTCAAGCACTTTGTCCCAGTTTCTTTGAGTTGGGACAGCCACATTTCGATTTATTCCGTTCCGCAAGTTTACTCTTCAGCTTCGAACCTACTTCTAAGAGAACGCCTTAGAGGAAAGTCAAATGCGAGGCGTAAAACTTCCACAGGTATTTAAGATATTTAAGTGCTATATAAGGACGAGACAATTTTAGGTGTGCTTTTTTAACCGTAGAGTATAAAGAAAATAACAGATTTTTCCTTAAGGTAAATGTTAACCTGAATTTTTGTTGTATATCCTAAGGCAGACAGGTTGCATAGATGTTATATAGCGTTGTACTAGATGTGTGCAGGTTGAAGTCAGTTTTGGATGCATGCCATCCGTGACCTTTAGTGGGTGATTCTTCAAATATGTCAGTATTAGTTGTGTTCTCAACGAGTTACTTAAGTATGCCACTTCATCTTAGCCATCTAAAGCTGAGAAAAAAATAGTATGCTGTAAATTAAACCTTATGCTTTTTTCCTGTTTATTACCTTCAATATATTAGTGAGACATTTTACGGTGATCTGTTTCCTGAACCAGATCACCGCAGATCATGGATCTTTTCCTGCAAACTCAAAAATAGAAGCAGCAAATTGAGGACATCTTAAGGCTGCTGTGTACTAACCGTATTGGATTCGCTCGCCTCAATGTTAACCTATGGGGGAAATTCGTCTACAATTTACAGCTACATAAATGCTGATAATCCAATAAAAATGATATTTTCAGGTACCCTGGACTTTTCTGCACCTTACAGCAGGATTCCTTTCATAAATTTCGTCCACCAAAGGAATTTAGGAGCGTTTAAAACACACTATACCAGATTTTTTTCCCCCGAATAATTTAAATTTTAAAATATTATTTGCATTTTTTTAAACGAAAAACGCCCAAGGTGTAAAATTTCTCTCTCCATTATGGAGTTCAATTTAAAAATAAAATCTTTAAATCCAAGTCCGCAATCCTTGGACACATTTTCTCCATAGGTTAACATTAAGGTGATCGAATGCAATAGGGGTTTAGCAAAGCAACCTTAATGAAAGATATCTTTAAAGATGTTCTTTTGACGGTCCACAGAAAATATTTCGTAGAGATGTATCACCTCGTATTCCATAATCGTTATTCAGAAAGGAATGTATAACGACATCTGAGTTTGACCTTACTTTTTATTGGTTAAAACCTTGAGTGTGTAGTATATCGATATGAAAAGTTAATGGAAGCTGAAGAGCAACAAAATGGTGTCATCTTTTCGAACTTGCCTTGTACAATGGACTTGTACCTTGTTACAAACATCCACATTTCCATATTCCGGCAATCGTTCTAATCTCTTAGATTTGTGTTCGGTATTCTGCCAATTGAACTACCCCAGCAATGAGAGGCAGTCGTAGACTTTCTTACAATCCGTTTTGTTTTTGAGAATAGCAACACGGCATGTTGGCAGAAACAATTTTTTTTTTTTTTTTGAAGATTCTGTATTTTTTTCGACCATGATTATTTGTAATTTTAAATTACTCGTAATGTCCTTCATAACGGTCCTTCATCGTCCTTCCAAATGATCGGACAACCATTTAACGATTATCTGCCAGGAGAGAAATTCGAAGCAGCATCTTCTATCCTCGAAGACTGTTGTTGTTGTTGTTGTTGTTTCTAGTGCCCCCTGAGAGGAATTTATTCTAGACTAGGTTCATATAGGCTAGCTGGCTCCAAGGGTGTGGCTCCGGTTTATAATGGCACCACAAGGGTCGGAGTCCGATTTACAGCTACATAAATGCTGATAATCCAATAAAAATGATATTTTCAAGTAGCCTGAACTTTTCTGCACCTTACAGCAGGATTCCTTTCATAAATTTCGTCCACCAAAGGAATTTAGGAACGTTTAAAACACACTATACCAGATTTTTTCCCCGAATAATTTAAATTTTTTAGCTAGTGCACCGCAATTTTTACCGAGCACCCCCACCAGGGGCAGCATCTGGGGGATCGTACCATCTCCTACCCTATCTGATCTCATAGAGGGACTTTCCGGTCAATGGATTCAACGTGCCCATATTCGGCCTAGACACGGAGGTATTTAATGGTGCTTGTCGGTATTGTATCGGAGTACCTCAGCACCGAAAGCCAACGCGTTACCACTAGGCAACCTCGAACCCTTCGAACACAGTATTCCATTAAATGAGCTCTCCGATTTGAAAAAGTGTTAGCCTAATTTCTTTTTCTGTCAAACGTCTGTAACGCTTGAAATTTGCCGTTAGGCGTCAACGTAGTGTCAGTTCCAAGTCGGAGATACTTTGCAGGCCAGGACCATTTGCTATATTTTTACTATCCAATTGTTAGTCATAATCTGAGGTAGATTAATAAAGTCTTGTTTGTAACTGAATTTGTCATTTACTTCTTGATCACTGCACCTTGTCATATTCCATCAGTTACGTTAAGAAAATAGGAAACAGATTAAAGACATTTGAAAAGTATCATACTCAGACAGATTCGTCTTTTTTTCAGTAAAACTCTCTCGTCATTGTACGCATAATCATAGCTTTGAAGCATCTACCGTTCTTTTATAAATTACATGTAAGGGAAATAAGTGAATGTCTTATCCATGCTTACTGCATCACTGCTCTCTAGAGCAGGTAATTTAAAAAAAATATTCTCGTTACGTTAAAAAAACCTTTTCGTACCTGAATACTAATGAAAATTACTAAAAATAAAGGGAACTTAACTTTAAAAAAATCGTAATTTATTTCTGTCACGATCTGCAATTATCGCTGGAAAAAGTCCCTCACATTAGTCATTACATAACTGTGAGTAAAATTATAGTACGCTCAAACCCTATCTTGGGGTGATCTTGGACCTATGATCTTGGGTTGAAATCTATAACATAGCACTTATCCCTTATATTTCCTCAATTTGCAGGGGGCCTCATTAAGGTATCCTCACTGGTGAAGCCTGGAATTCAAAAACCATTTGCAAGATGCACGTAGAGCTATTGAAGGTCAGGATCCCTTTAACAGCAAATAATTGTGACAACGCACGTTCTTTGGAGAATGCTTATCGGGCGGGGATGCCATTCATCGTTAAAATTAAGAGGTTCCTTTAGGAATGTCGTGAGGTCACTTGTTGCTATCATATGCGGCTTTAAACTTCTGGGTCGTCAGAGGTTTCGAATCCATCATTTTCCACCTTTTTTTACCACGTGTTGAAAAGACATCTTGCTCTGCATACCACGAATTCCTTTGGGGCTTTCAGGCCAAAAAACTGTATGAGAACAAGAATCCCGCAATTATGGTGGCAAATTGCAATTTTCAGTGCAACTTCACTTTAGAGGTTATGTGGTAAATTACAAATTTCAGTGCAATTTCAGTTAAAACTGATTAATAGATTATTTTTTTACTATGATGCCTAGTTACGAGTATTTTAATTTCTCAAATAGTGAAGGTAATAGGGGAAATAGAGGGCTTAATTTTTAAATACAGGTTAGAGGGAAAGATATGAGTGATTTGGTTGGTTGGTTGAGAACGTTACGGTCATTTTTTGCTGCACGAGGAATAATTAGACCGGGTCTACTGGTTAAAGCCGATTCCGAAGGGCTACAAACGTCCATGCTAATAGTGGAACTCGAACCCACACTCTCTGGTACCGAATGCCAGCGCCCTGGCAATTGGTAGTTCCAAAGTGCCCTGGCCGTTCATCGTAGATCCAAATCACTTATTAGGAGATCGCCCGGCATAAGTGATTTGGAACTACGATGAATTCCTGTAACATATTTCAGTAGACGAATTCTGTAAAGAATATCTCTCTCTAAAATAATGGTCTTCCTGGTTTGATTGAACTAAAGAATTCCTTATAATGTTATATAGAGAAGATAAGACAAAATTTTATGGAATTTTTGGAATTCCAACCTCAAGACTTAAAGTCAATTCACTTTCGCTTTTAAAATTCCTGACTCGAATGAAACTGGAAGTAACAAGGAAAACACGCATTCACAATCCAACAGTTTCCCATTCTCTGAAAGTAAGATTCCAGTGCAACTTTACAGCTAATCGTACATCTGTTTTGAGGACTTACGCTGGTCTCCCGAGATCGGACAATTTACTGCGTACTGTTGTATAATCGTCAGTTTATTGATCAACGGCTTCAAAGACGCTTTTTTGCATGGATTCGGGGTTTATGCAGGAGGGGATCCTCTCATGCCTTGGTTTGATGGCAAAAGGCTCCTAGGGAAAATTTCATGAAAGATGAACTATTCGTCATCTTATTCATCTCCTTTAAACTTTCTAGGACTTAGGTCAGTTAGAATTTCTCAATGGGACAAATCAGAATCATCCTTATAACGTGACGGCCCCGAAAGGCAGCATATGGAAACACGTGCCCTAAGTCTTAACAGCACGTTTTGCATCTGAATATACTGTCAAACAGTTATTGGCTGTTGCGGGATACCAGAAAGATAACCATGCAGTAAAATGTAGCCCGGGAATACATAAAAAAGTAAATAAAATTCGTCAATAAATTATTGTCTCTTTTTTCATCGTCTTTTAGAAAAATATCATAACTATTCAGTATGTCGTTACCAGACAAGCGTTACCCGATTCTGAACTTGAAAACTAAACAGTTTCATCGCATTTTAATCACTTAATGGAGCTCGACAAGACCCAAAATAAGTATACTTTATCTTAATCATCGAATATATAATCATAGTAATAAAAACATTTATCTCGGTATATAATAACAGTTGGAAATACATCTATAATCTTCTGAGATAAAATGGGCCTGTATATCCATTTTATCTAAGGCGGTCCAATACATTTAGCTTGCTTGTAACAAATGACGGCCATAACTGATAAAAATCTTTCATGTGAACTTAATATAAAATGAGGAGACATTATTAAAAGAGGACAAAAATGAATGTCCATATCATACCCACTCTTAAAAACTTATCTTTCAATCACGATCGCAGTTTTTCATCCAGTATTTCAGATACTAAACAGACAAGACTTTCTGAACTAACGTCGGTCGTTTATGAAGTTATACTAACGCACTTTCCGAGATACAAAGAAATTGGGTCCATTAGAATGCACGTTGGTCGTTTCAGTCCATAGATCCCATTTCGAAAGTGGACAACTGACACTTTTCCAATGGAATCTTTCACCTTGGTGGACGCGAAATCACCCAGAATATCAAAGTCCCTTTGGCGAAAAGTACTCAAGCCGCTTCTTTTTTCCGCGTTCTCCACCGGTCGTTCCACTCCATCTTTAAAGTACGGTTAGGTCAAGGCCACGCCGAAACATCTTGCTCGAACAAAATCGGTTCAACCTTTTTCCGCGGGAAACCCCATCAAGACTTATCAAAAGTAGAAAGGCCTCAATTCGAGAACAAATAGCTTGCAAAATTGTTTATTCTCACCTTTGACGTTTTTATGGCTGTCCATTCCGTTAGAAAGTTTCGTGGATCATTAGACTATTTCCATATATTTTTACGGGTGATAAATAATACTTTTAATGCTTTCTTTTAAAATCGTTAAATTGCGTTAAATGAGTCATTAAATTAGGGTTCATTTGGGAAGATGAGTGTATATATTCTTTAGTTACACTGAAGTACAATGAAAAGATGAAGAGAAAATATTTCAATTACACTTTTCACACAGAGAGAAATAAGAAAGTTCAAGTGATATTCATGTAAACTTTGCATTTTCATTGGCATAAAATGCCATACCAGTTGAAAGGTTTTAAGGAAAAGTGTGCTACACCTACTTCAATTTATTACTTTTTCTTTACTCAATATATAACATGCAATTATGGAATTAAACCCAAGGCCTGCTGCTTTCCGGGTAGATGTGCTGTACCATTACACAACTAAGACATATCGTGCGTGATTTACCCTTATGAGCCATAGCCAGGTGATGGCTGAATGGCTAGGGCCCTGGCCTTCGATTCAGATCCTGTGGGTTTGAGTCCCACTGTTGGCATGCATGTTTGTAGCCATTCGGGATCGGCTTTAAACTGTAGGTCCCGGTCTAATTAGCCCTCGTGTAGCAAAAAGTTGACCGTAGCGCCCCAAACCAAACCAAACCAAACCTTATGAGCCATACATTCTACGCGGCCTGCTGAAAAGCGTAAGGTGGTGTAACAACGAGGACTGCACCAAGCATTTAAGCATAAATTCATTAGAACAACTAGGGTGTCTCGGAATCTAAATTTGAGACTCCAACTTTCGAGATTGTTATGCTTCTTACCACACCATCAGTTCATGCCATGTTCTTCCTTTAAAAACTTCACATTCTTCCCAGCCTGTGCCGAAGCATAGTGCTGGGCGAAGGGTGTATGAGGCATTTTCCGCCCAATGCTACAAGACACGTGTATAATGCCCCATAAACACAAAGACATCAATGTCTGTTGATCTTTAAATTACAGGAACGAGGGAATAAAGAGATTGACCCTGGTTGCTCGTTACCCTCGCTACGCACCTGTAACCTAGAGAGGTGACTCCCCGGGTGCAGTATCTTTCTTTCTCGCTGGGCAAATCTATAATGACTCTGCCCTGTATCCTAACGTTGATCCATTTTTTTTTCTTCACGTACAACCATATTGGCTTTTTGGGAACGTAACCTGAGAACTCCTGTCTTGAAATTCTACCACTAATCCAAGCCATGATCTTCAAGAATCATCCAGCCTTATAAGAGTAAATTTACCCGCACAAAAAAACAAACAGCGGCTGAGATCTGTTGTTTGTCTAATTTCTGTGTCTGATATCGTAGACTGTTGAAAATGATATTTATCATGACAGAAAGCAAAAAATTTGGGAATTCCACTGGTTACCAAAATACGTTTAAATTATGTCCTCAGATTGTTGAAAATGATAGTGATCATGAGAGAATGCGATAGATTTTTTGAAAATTATATTGTTTACAAAATACGATAAAAGTTATACATTTATATAACGTTAAATTACGAACGCATAATATAGGGTGTTTCAAAAAGAATCACCCGATTTTAAATGAGTATATTATGAAAAATATTGAACATAGAAACTTAAAATTTATTTTATATTACATGGCTAATCATAAAGTTTCTTTGCAAATCAAATTAAAGGTGCCCAATATGCCCACCTTTGGATGCACGACATCTGTCTGTATGGTAGGCAAATTCGTCCCAAACTTTCGCGAGCATGTCTACATACACTGTTTCTACGTTTGTTATGCGTAACACAGACAACCCGTGTCTTGGAATTGTTTAAACCATCTCCTAATACTCTGATGAGAGGTAGGAACTTCAATCTCCCATTGGTTTTGTCGACGAAAATCACGTTGCACAGTTGTTACGGACTCACACTTCGCAAAGCGTAGAACACAAAATGATTTTTGTTGTGCAATCGCCATCTTTGCAAACACTGAAGTGGCGGCCGAAGGAAGAGCGTTAGCGCTACTTGTCGGCAACTGCGTGAAGCTCGAGATTTCCCTCTTTCTGCCTATACATTATGTACGATCAAAACGGATTCAAAGATGAACAGTTATGCTTTTTTTAAATCGGATGATTCTTTATGAAACACCCTGTATTATGTTACCTCAGTGGAACATTAGTTTCATGGAAAATGTGCATGAAGGCGGAGGTGCTAGAACTTTATGGATTGACCGAAATTAAAATGCAGCACCTTTTTTCTTTTCTTTGCCTTCATAAAAAAATGGTGGCAGCGGCATTAGAGGAATAAGAAAATTCTCGACAAGGACGTTAAGACTGCTGTGTACTAACCCTATTGGATTCGCTCACCTCAGTGTTAACCTATGGAGAAAATGTGTTCAAGGATTGCCGACTAGGATTTAAAGATTTTTTTTTTTAATTGAACTCCGTAATAGAGAAAGAAATTTTACACCTTGGGGCATTTTTTGTTTCTTGAAAACAAAATGCAAATAATATTTTAAAATTTAAATTATTCAAGGGAGGGGGATCTGGTATAGTGTTTAAGCGCTCATAAATTCCTTTTGTGGAAGAAATTTATAAAATGAATCCTGTTGCAAGGTGCAAAACAGTTTAGGCTATCTAAAAATTCTATTTTTATTGGATTATCAGCATTTATGTAGCTGTAAATACAGTCGAACCCCGTTATAACGAACTTCAAGGGACCAAAGGTTTTGTTCGCTTTATCCGGTGGCTCGCTATCCGAACCGTAAAAAAAAATGCTAGAGTTCACAAAATGTATAACTCGTTAGTTGTAATGTGCATTCAAAAATGATATACTAAAAAATGATAAAATCTATTAAAGATTATCATTAATGAATAAAATCGACTAAAATCGATTACATTAATCTGACACAATACTAATTAAATTGCGTACAATAGGAAAACGGCGGGATCAAAATCTTCGTTCGTTATAGCCGTGAGTTCGTTATATAACGGGTTCGCTATAACGGGGTTCGACTGTAGTAGACAAATTTTCTCCATCGGTTGACATTGAGATGAGCGAATCCAATAGGGTTAGTACACAGAAGCCTTAACGAAATTTTCTTAGGGGGGGATAAAAATATAGCTGTATACCGCTCCTTTTCTTACCCCCCCCCCTCCCCCAGTCGTAAAGAGATTAACTTCGACATCAACCTCTCTTATCGTAACCGAACATTCTTCCGCGGCATCGCCCGCGGGTTGTAGGTTACGGTCTCGGTCAAGGCTGCGAAGCGCGCGTTCGCTGGCATCGTCACCCAGATCCGAGGCGGTCGCCGAATGCGGAAACAGGGCGATTAAGAAAATGGAAAGATGACGACGCGATGTCGGGATTTCACTTGAGTCTGGTGGCAAATGAATCGGCCACGCGCATCGCATTATCCACTTTCATCACCGACATCTCGCGCGAGGGTCCAAGGCATGCACCTTCGGCAAAATTCCATTTTATAAAACTACGCTGTTCTCATTGAGATTCTTTCCAACAACAATTTTGGAAATTTCTAACTAAAGGATTTGCTTTCTTAATAAAATTTGAATCTGGGATTGAAGAAACGTCGTAGAATTTTGCAAAGCTTAGTTCGTATATAAATAATGGATGAGGTAGAGATCCTTTATTATTAAAATTGAAAATAAGCAGTGGGGATTTCCAGAATAATAAATTAGTCATACCTTTATTACGCCCTTTCCATGAAAAGATATCTTATAATATATCCTCTAGAAATGATAAAGCTAAATTAATTATCAAGTTATATTAACTACATACAAAAACATAATTATATGATCTAAAATATTACTTAGCATTTTTAAAATAACGATATTGACCAAAATAAATTCTTCTCAGACTTTGAATATTCGATTTCACATAATGTTCTTGAAAAAGTAGGGAAGATATACAAGTCTCCTTTACATAGATTTCACCAAAATCTAGTACGAAAATTTCTTAGAGAAAATTCGTACTCGGGAGAAAATATGTACTTTTGATTAGAGAATCGCTGCAATACATTTAATGCCTAATTATTATACTCAAAATAGGAACGTATGTTCTCCAGTATTAATGAACACTCGAACCCCGTTATAGCGAACCCGTTATATAACAAACTCACGACTATAACGAACGAAAATTTTGGTCCCGCCGTTTTTCTGTTGTACGTAATTTAATTAGTTCAGTGTCAGTTTAATGTAATCGATTTTAGTCGATTTAATTCATTAATGATAATCTTTAATAGATTTTATCATTTTTAGTACATCATTATTGAATACACATCACAACTAACGAGTTATACATTTTGTGAACTCTAGCATTTTTTTAACGGTTCGGATATAGCGAACCACCGGATAAAGCGAACAAAACCTTTGGTACCTTGAAGTTCGTTATAACGAAGTTCGACCTTAGAAGCAAACCAATTAAAATTTCCTGAGATAAGGTATTGTTTAAAAACTGTAAGCGCCTTTTATTAAAAAAAGAACTAATAAAATATTTCCTAAAAATATTTATAACTAAATTTATAATTAAACATCTTCTATTAATTTATAAATATTATATTATATTATCTTAAATACTAATATTTTCTTAAATAATGATATGGACTGAAAAAATGCTTCAAAGTATATTGAATTTTTGACTTTACACGATGTTCTTAATGAAGCTAAGAAAGTAATATGCATCACCAATATAAAGATGAGATTTTTATTAAGGCTTGGTGAACGAAGTTTAGTTCAAAAGTTGCTGACTTACGGATTTGTACCCTTATGCAGATCCCTTAAGAAAAGATAAATTTTCAACAGATGAATCACTATAGTATATTTCAGTGCCTTACTAACATACGTGTAAAACGAAGAGATTCTCCAACATTAAGGCTGCTGTGCCCTAACCCTATTGGATTCGTTCACCTAAATGTCAACCTATGGAGAAAATTTCTCTACTATTTACAGCTACATAAATCCTTATAATCCAATAAAGATGGTATTTTCAGAGAGCCTGAACTTTTCTGCACCTTGCAACAGGATTCATTTTATAAATTTCGTCGATCAAAGGAATTTAGGAGCGTTTAAAGCACACTGTAGCGTACTGGAAAGATGAGGTTATTTTTCCAAAGAACCCACAAGCGCTTGGAACACAGCTGCGTGTTTTCAAGGAATGTGTTGTTCGGTTCCAAGCCACTAAAGCTGTCAGTCGATAATCTGCTGGCATCTGCTGCCCCCTCCACCCCTTCTGAAAATCCAGACATTGAAGGGAGACGCTGTATAAAATCCGAGCGGGATAGACGTGTTTTGGCTAGGCTCCTGTGTTGTTGGGCCGAGAATGGGCCCTGGAGCGTGTATTTGTGAATCTGCACGTAAATTATGTGATTATTTCGGAAGTGTTTAATATTTAATTCTTTTTGTAAATAAATCTACTTGTTAAGTTTTGTTTTAAAAATTTGGCTTTTGTTTTTAATTAGAACTCTGTCTTTCTTGGTATGGATCAATAGTTGTGAAATTTCTTCAAAATGCCTCAGAGAGAATTTGAACTTAACACCCTTAAGGGTCTGGGTTTCGACGTTGGAACAGTTTGATTTCTTCCCTGAGCACTAAAGTTCAAAAGTGATGAACTTCATACAGGGTGACGATTATTGAGCTATATGAAATAAAAAATTTAATTTTAGAAAACTACTGGGTTCAAAAATTTTATTAAAATTTTAAAAGGAACTACAGATAATCGGATTTAGTTTATGTCAAGTTCGATAAGCTTACCATCAATGGCTATGATGTGGCGCGGACGAAGATCAAAATTCTGCAAAACTCGCTGAAGTGTGAAGACATCGATGCTTTCGATGACCTCCTGAATGGCTGTTTTGAGCTCAGCGATGGTTTCGGGGTTATTTGCGTAAACTTTGTCTTTAATATTGCCCCACAAAAATGAGTCACTAGGGTTGAGATCAGGAGAATATGGCGGCCAAGCGATTCCTATTCCACTTACTACTTACAGTGACGCCACAACACTATGCCAGATTTTTTTTTCCCGAATAATTTAAATTTTAAAATATTATTTGCATTTTTTTAACTAAAAATGCCTCAAGGTTTAAAATTTCTTTCTCTATTACGGAGTGCAATATTTTTTTAAAAATATTTAAATCCAAGTCGGCAATCCTTGGACACATTTTCTCCATAGGTTAACATTGATGTGAACGAATCCAATAGGATAAGTACTCAGCAGCCTTAAGACAGGAGAATATCAACAAGAATTTTCAGAGAAAAAAAAATCATAAATGGACCCCTCCCTACTTCAGTAGATGTATTAAAATATCTTCTAAAAATATGCATGGCTAAATTATTTATTTTATTACCATGATTAATCTATTTTATTACAAGATATAACATGCTATCTAGTTTCTCTAAAAATTATGAAATAAATTTAAAGTATCTTCTCCCAAAATTACGTTTTTTCAGGATGTTCTTAATGAAGCTGGAAAGGTAAACACGCAATTTTACAACGATTGGAATGTTTTTTATTCGTAACTAAATGCTGTCTGACGTAATTTTGCAAGAAAATTTCTAACATATTTATACCCTTAAAATATTAACGTGGAGAATGACTGCAACCTTTAGTGTACCTAAAACGGACTAGAAATTCTTTAGTATTAAAATGGAAGTAATCTAACTAAGATTTCCAAAGCACAGGAGCAGTCCTGAATTTTAACAAAAATACCCTCTAAAATTATATAATTAAATTAATAACTGTGTATCCGATGTATAATCTATAAAGCAATTAATATTTAATACTATCCAAAATTTAAAATATAATCTGGTATTTTCAAAAATTACAGTTAGCGTGAGAAGAGATTTCTAAACTGAAGCTTTGATTTTATACAATGATCTAGGTAAGGTAATCTATAAACTTTCAGCTTCCTTTGGGCTTCGGTTGATTTGAAAGGAATGTAGAAATTTGTTAGATAGAAATCATTTGAGTGCCATTTTACCGAACAACTGTCAGGAATTTGAACTTAACACCCTTAAGGGTCCGGGTTTCGACGTTGGAACAGTTTGATTTCTTCCCTGAGCACTAAAGTTCAAAAGTGATGAACTTCATACAGGGTGACAATTATTGAGCTATATGAAATAAAAAATTTAATTTTAGAAAACTACTGGGTTCAAAAATTTTATTAAAATTTTAAAAGGAACTACAGATAATCGGATTTAGTTTATGTCAAGTTCGATAAGCTTACCATCAATGGCTATGATGTGGCGCGGACGAAGATCAAAATTCTACAAAACTCGCTGAAGTGTCGAGACATCGATGCTTTCGATGACCTCCTGAATGGCTGTTTTGAGCTCAGCGATGGTTTCGGGGTTATTTGCGTAAACTTTGTCTTTAATATTGCCCCACAAAAATGAGTCACTAGGGTTGAGATCAGGAGAATATGGCGGCCAAGCGATTCCTATTCCAGTAGCCTCTGGGTACTGCGAGGCCAGAATGCTCTCTCCAAAGTGCTCTTCGAGGACTTCAAGAACTCTGTTGGTCCGATGGGGTCGTGCTCCGTCCTGCATGAACCTCATCTTTTCGAAATCTGGGTCACTTTGGATAATAGGGAGGACATCATTTTCTAAAATATTGACATATCGTTCAGCAGTCACCGTGACTTCAATGAATATCCCACCAATGATTTCCTTTGAGCCGCAATCGGGCTGTTATTACTCGAATTGTAGGCCTTGACGATGGATATACGCTCAGAAACGCTGTATTTCAACATTTTCAATGAAAAATGAACAACAACAACAATACGAGTGTCCATGCTGAAAAAAAATCCCAACATGCCCTGCATTCAACCACCAAGTTTTCATTCAATCTCGTCAATGGTTCAAAAGTTATGAAGTTTTTTTATTCATATAGCTCAATAATTGTCACACTGTATGAGTGCAGGTAATGGCGGGAGTAACTCTGGTTCTCCTAGGGGAGTTGTATCCTCTATTGGAGTTGTAGGATGCACTGTGTTCGGAGTCGGTTGCCCCCACCGGTTACCTTGGTTTCGGCCGATAACTGGACTTGTCCAGGATAAGAGGGGCATCGGTTGGTGTACTAATCTTACTTGTGGAGTAAGTACTAAAAGGTTACAAAGACCATAAATTAATTTCTGCAGAGCCGGGCTGATCCATCGTGGCACCTGAGGGAAGTTTTAAAAACGGCTCCTTTTCAAATTTTTAGAGACTCTTAGTTAGGGATTCCCAACGAGGTCCAGATGGACCCCTTGGGGATCGGGGGAAGTTTAAAAAGGGTCTATAGTATTCCAGGGGTCTATTGGGGGTCGATGATAATTTTTTCTGTTTTAAAATTTAATTTAATTTTTTAGGAATGTAATTATTAGATAATAATATCCGTTTTAATATGTATAAATACAGATTTGCATAGGGCGGAGTGATCCACCCATCTAAAGTCGAATGTCATGACGCTTTTGTATATGTGTCGAATGAAATTATACTATAATTACATATAAGTCAGTAAAATTGGTTACTGAAATATATATTTATATTCGTTATGTTAGTTATTGTGACTATACAATGATAAGCAATTTCAGGCCAAACATTAAAAGAAAATGTATCAATACATCAAACACAACACCCACATTAATTGAAATAGAACTTTTGTGCAATTACAATCTGTGTTTCTGAAATCTTGTTTATATTTGTGAAATTAAAAATTAAAATAGTACAAAAATAATAAAACATAAACCTAATGTACCACCGTTTTCTAAATTTTTTGTTCATATTATTAGGCAAATTGTTAACTTTAAGTGTTTTATGTGCAATTATTACTATTATAATTATGTTGTAGGCTGTATATTATAGAGAAAATGTGAGGGGGTCGATGAAGAAAATCATTCTTTTAAAAGGGGTCGATGTAGGAAAAAGGTTGGGAATCCCTACTCTAAGTTATGAACGTATCTCTATTAGAAATAGTCTACTTTTAGAATAACGGCCATTTTGAAAAAAAACATGCATTCATTAAAAAGTTTTATTTATTGGAAAATAAAAATATTTTTTAAAAATGCAGAATTCAAAAAAGCAGAAAAAGTAAGTAAATTTGAATATAATTCGTTATGTAGTAAAAATAATTACTAAATCATTCTTCGAGCCTTTATTGCAGAAAGTAGCTTGATTGCATCTTTATAATTAATTGTTTTAGACACTGCCTTTTCAATTGAAACTATTGCTAGATCTTTCGATAGCTCTTGTGTTATTGTTCGTAGATAACTCTCTAAAATCTTTAGTGTTGAAAAATTGTCCTCAGCAGCAGATTTATTTCTTTATTCGTTAAGAATTCCGTATTTTTACTCTGTCTCATTTTGGTGCCTCTTTCAACTCGGCGCCTAAGGCCACCTCGCCTATGGTACCGGCTCTGAATTTCTGAATCTGCGAGAATCTTGTGAGTTCGGGACTGCACGTAGCAACCATGTGTTTCCAACCAATTATCGCATGCCTTCAGGTGGGTCGGATTAAAATTTGGATTAACACCCTTAGGGTCTTTTAATCATAACATTTACACAATGTTTCAATCGCGTTCATTGGTTAATTATGAAGGAGTGCTATTTAATATACTATAATGTCTCTTTCCTAAAGATATAAGGTAATTTTGTGCTGTTATTGTAACCTATGGAGAAATAATTTTCTGTACTCTCCAAAGTCTAGGAAACCTAGAACAGGTTATTTATAATCAAGTAAAAAGTGCTATTTAATATATAAAGTTTCTTTCCTAAAGATATAAGGTAATTTTGTACTGTTATTGCAACCTATGGAGAAATAATTTTCTGTGCCTCCGAAGTGTAGAAAACCTAGAACAGGTTATTTATAATCAATTAAATAATGCTATTTAATATATAAAGTTTCTTTCCTAAATATATAAGGTAATTTTGTACTGTTATTGTAACCAACGGTGAAATAACTTTCTGTGTCTTCAAAATTGTAGGAAACCTAGAACAGGTTATTAATAATCAAGTAAAGAATGCTATTTTATATATAATGTATCTAATGTATAAGGTAATTTTATACATTTGTTGTAACCTATGGAGAAATAATTTTTCATGCCCTCTA
The DNA here is from genome assembly GCA_907164885.2 of Dolomedes plantarius. Taxonomy (NCBI): domain Eukaryota; kingdom Metazoa; phylum Arthropoda; class Arachnida; order Araneae; family Dolomedidae; genus Dolomedes; species Dolomedes plantarius. The sequence continues at coordinate 111,631,108 of OU015498.1, forward strand.
AAGTGTAAGAAACCTAGAACAGGTTATTTATAATCAATTAAAGAATGCTATTTAATAAAGTTTCTTTCCTAAAGATATAAGGTAATTTTGTACTGTTATTGTAACCTATGGAGAAGTAATTTTCTGCGCCCTCCGAAGTGTAGAAAATCTAGAACAGGTTATTTATAATCAATTAAAGAATGCTATTTAATATATAAAGTTTCTTTCCTAAATATATAAGGTAATTTTGTACTGTTATTGTAACCAACGGTGAAATAACTTTCTGTGTCTTCAAAATTGTAGGAAACCTAGAACAAGTTATTAATAATCAAGTAAAGAATGCTATTTTTATATCTAATGTCTCTTTCCTAAAGGTATAAGGTAATTTTGTACATTTGTTGTAACCTATGGAGAAATAATTTTTAATGCCCTCCAAAGTGTAGGAAACCTAGAACAGGTTATTTTTAATCAATTAAAGAATGCTATTTAATATATAAAGTTTCTTTCCTAAAGATATAAAGTAATTTTGTACTGTTATTGTAACCTATGGAGAAATAATTTTCTGTGTCTTCCGAAGTGTAGAAAACCTAGAACAGGTTATTTATAATCAAGCTATGTCCTTATATTTTATTACTTGTGTCCAGGAAAGAACCTCAACATCTGATAAAACTGATGATACATGTACGATCTAACCTCCAACAAAAAAGGAAACCTCTAAGAATTTGAAAGAAAATCACTGGAACATTCAAAAATAAAAACTTTATGTTGTAATACATGCTAAATCACTGGCGATAGTAATCCCGACAGAATTCTAGAACAAAAGCTCTATGTCCTATCCGATTATATCATACCGCAAATGCAAGCTAGTTTGCTTTTAGTTGTCGATCGCAGAGGTTTTCAGACAGTCTGCGAAAAGGCATTTTTTGCTAAAACTCCTTTTTACAAAAACTCATTTTTAGCACGTACTCTATATTTTAGAAGGCCCTTCTATGATAATTATATACATGAGGGACGGCAAACAGGTTGATCGTGGAATGTTTCTAGTTTGATCACACCCACACGAGCACTTTATGTTTCCATTTAAAGCTCTAATCTCCCTCTATAAACAGATACTTTTATAATTTAGTAAATTGGCTAAATATTTGGGTCGCTTTTTTTCTGCTTTCATCTAACTTGAGTTCAGAATGTTCAAGCATAGCACAAAGATAGCTAATTCCAATAATGAAGTTAAAGCTCTTAGACTTGAGATAGCTAAAAGCAGGCGATCGGAAGCTTCAAATTAAAGTTTTGCCTGTTATGGGTCAAATTTTAACTAATACATTTTTAGTCTATCGCACGGAATTTTGGAAATATGAAACGTCGACAGTAGAGGTTTTTGTCTGCATGAAACGCCATTGCAGAATCGTTTGACAGCAGGAAAGCATGGAAATCATTGCAGACATTTTTTGGAAAATGAAAGTCATATTCACAATTCCATCTGTGATATTTGCTAAACAATTTTTATTTAAGACAACATAAGGGCATTCGAATATCAATAAAATTAAAATTTAGTTACAGTTAAGCAGTAAACTATTTTTGCTCCTTCAACATTCTCACATGTCCCAAATATAAATTGCGCTGGAATCTGAATTGAAAAATAATTCGCATGTTAACAGGATTAAATATTTATCTTCGAGAGATATAACGCTCTTGTTAAAAACCTTGAATGCCATTGCAGACATACTTTGGAGCATGGAAGTCACATTATTTGTCAATTCCCTCCGTAATATTTTCTAGACAATTTTTACTAAAGACAACATAAGTACATTCGAATGTCAATAGAATGAGAATTTAGTTACATTCAAAGTACTAAGCTAAATTTGCCACATGAAAATTCTCACATGTCCCAAACATAAATTGCCCTGGAATCTGAACTGAAAAGTAATTCATATTTTAATAGGATAGGATAAATATTTGTCTTCGAGAGATATAACGCTCTTGTTAAAAACCTTGAATGTCATTGCAGACATCTTTTGGAGCATGGAAGTCGCATTATTTGACAGTTCAATGCGTTATATTTTCTAGACAATTTTTACTAAAGGCAACATAAGTACATTCAAATGTCAATAAAATGAGAATATAGTTACAGTCAAAGTACTAAACTAAATTTGCCCCATGAAAATTCTCACATGTCCCAAACATAAACTGCCCTAGAATCTGAATTGAAAAGTAATTCTTATTTTAATAGGATAAATATTTGTCTTCGAGAGATATAACGCTCTTAATAAAAACCTTGAATGTCATTGCAGACATCTTTTGGAGCATGGAAGTCTCATTATTTGACAATTCCATGCGTTATATTTTCTAAACAATTTTTACTAAAGACAACATAAGTACATTCGAATGTCAATAAAATGAGAACTTAGCTACTGTCAAAGTACTAAACTAAATTTGCTTCCTGAAATTTCTCCCATGTCCCAAATATAAATTGCACTGGAATGTGAATAGAAAAATAATTCACATCCTAACAGGATAAATATTTGTCTTCAAGAGATAACGCCTATGTTAAAAAAAAACTACAGAAAATTACATAGTAATAACCTTCAACGATGTGTTAAGCAACCCGTAAAAAATGCATTTTTTCCCCTAGGATAAAGTGTTACTTCATGCACTCTAAAATCAATGATGTAATGACTAATTTCCATTCAAATTACAGAATTCAATTTCTTTTCTGGATGTGCTCTCTTATTCCTATTCTAATCCAATGGGATTCGAATTTAAAAATAATGTCGTAACCCCCTTTACCACCTATTCTGTAACACATCAGAGACGTTTTCTATTATTATATTCTTTCTAAGGAGGGAAGAAAAAAGGGTTAATGCCGATCGACATGATCATTAGTTTCGAGATCGCGATTCACAGCGGTCATAAAACGTCGTCTTCCGGAGTATTCGAGCGAGACGTCTACTGAGAACCACAATTAAGTGGATGATTTTTGTCATGAGATAAAAACAAACATCAAGAAATAAAAACTTACAATCGCCTAAAAAGAAAACACGGAATATCTGGAGCGAAAATAAATCTCCGAGGACGTCTGACAGATCTTTGTTCGCCCGATAGCGACAGATACTCTGTAATAATGAGCATCATTTCAGTCAAAACTTTTAATCCAACATAATTTTGTGATGTAATACATGCCCGCGGCAGTTAAAATAAATATAGATTACTTTATTTTTATATTTCTTTTTTCATATTTGTCGGGAAGGGACGAAAAGCTGCTGAAATCTGTGTATAAATACGCAGGCCAAGTTAGATTATACATTTGCGGTAAACCGGTTTTTATTTGTTTTATGACAAGTACAGTATTTTTCCCAAATAATCTTTAACAAAAAGGATGATGACATATGTGACTGTTAACTACTTTTTGAAAATCCATCTCTTTTAGTCATTTAGCGCAAATTCCGAAGGTAAAACCCTTTTTTTTTATGTATAGCTTTCTACCAGTGATGCAGCGTACTTCCTTCTAGTAGCGCAGCTAAAATTTTTATGCATTACATTTTTATTAAAAACAAAAGAACTTTTGCTTGGATCTCATTAATTTTCTCCAACAGTTGACTTCGAAGGGGAAGGTTATAGCCCTAATTCCCTCATTTTATATTTACGTATTCCATCAAACTACTGTCGTTTCGTCAAATTTCCTGATCACATGCGATGTTGCAATCTTCAGAACATCTTCTGAGTTTTAAAATCTAACAAGAAAAATACAAACTCTTAGATGTCCAGATAAAGTTTTTCGGCTTAGTTTTTGTTTAATAAAATACAACGCTTTTAGCATAAAAGATTAATAGCATATTAATCTTTAATTCATTTTAATAAAATAAAAGATGACGCCCTTAATTTTTACGATTTTACCATAAACTAAATTGTAAAACACTGCTACCCAAATACGTATCATTTACCGTCAATATCCTGGAATTTGGGTTGGAGTGGAATGTTATTGTACATTTTTGAGGATTATTAAATACTTCAATTGATATTTAGCAATAAACTACTAAGGGTTCACATGTCTGGTTAAAACTTTTCGCTCAACTTTTGATGAATGAAATTAAAGACGATTTATAATGCGCTTAACGATAGCCGTTATTTAATTAAATAAAGGTTGGAACTTTGATAGTGGCAACACTGTTGTAGAGCCCCCACGCTGCAGAACCCGAAAAAGCAGCTTACACCACACGTACGTAGCATACCTGCCATACCTCAGAGCAATTGTGTTCCAGACCAGGTCCATAAAGGCTTCGGGCTGAGTAGTGCGTCTCCGGTTTTTTAATTAGCACCACAAAGGTTGGAACTTTAATAGTGGCAACACTGTTGTAGAGTCCCCACGCTGCAGAACCCGTAAAAGCAGCTTACACCACACGTACGTAGCATACCTGCCATACCTCAGAGCAATTGTGTTCCAGACCAGGTCCATAAAGGCTTCGGGCTGAGTAGTGCGTCTCCGGTTTTATAATTAGCACTCAAAGGTTGGCACTTTAATAGTGGCAACACTGTTGTAGAGCCCCCACGCTGCAGAACACGAAAAAGCAGCTTACACCACACGTACGTAGCATACCTGCCATACCTCAGAGCAATTGTGTTCCAGACCAGGTCCATAAAGGCTTCGGGCTGAGTAGTGCGTCTCCGGTTTTATAAATAGCACCACAAGGGTCGGAGTCCGACTTGGCTAGGTGCTACCACAATTTTGACCGAACATCCCCAGGGGCGACATCTGGGGGTATCGTACCTTCCCCACTCACTGACATCATAGAAGGACTTTCTAGTCTACAAATTCAACATGCCCATATCCAGCCTAGACAGAAAGGTATTTAACGGTCCTTGCAGGAATTTGATCCAAGCACCCTCAGTACCGAAAGCCGACGCGCTACCGATAGGTTATCTCAGGTCCATTCATATAATGTTATTGAATCGAAGGATGCAGATTTTGTATCCAGTTAAATGACGAAAACTCTGCGCATGATTTGTTTTCCAATGTTTATGTTTACATTATTCTCCGCGTTGAAGTGCTATGCAAGATGGGATTTCGCGCAGCCCTTCAACTGAACAAGTTTGAGATATTTTGTTACATATAAAATATTTTGGACTCTGTAAGTACGTAACAGAATGATTTTAAAAATTATTCAGCAGAGTCGGTTGACCTGTGAATTACATAGGGTTTCCTGAGAATGACATGGTTACAATGAATGTTGATTACTGGTAATGGTGAAAATTAAGTTTTTAAATCAGAAGTTTCGTTTTCAGGCTGAAAGATCCTGTCATTGACTCATCCTGTATGTTGATCCTGTATGTTTACATTGAAAGGAAATAAAGCGGAAAATTAGAGTAAATGGAAGGAAAAACAGAAACATCTTTTAGTAGTCTCCGATACTAAAAAGATGTGTTTCAGAATATTACTAGAATTTAAATAAAATGAAATCTGGGGCTCTAAATTCATCATATCAAACAAGGAATTAACATCAAAATTAAATACTTATAGATTATCACTTCTACAAATGATTTTTTTAGATTTTTTTATAGATTTTTTTTAATTCAGAAATAACCTTTTTTTTGTCCTTTAGTATTGTTGGCTGAATTGAACTGAGGACGAAACAATGCTATAAGACAGGTATTTTTTATCCCTGATATCAGATTTTTGGATCTGAGTTCTGTTAACCCTATATTCTTCTATCATTTAGTGAGGCTTTAATTCCATTAATTTTTAAGAAAATAATGACCCACTTCATTCTATACTGACTCATTTTAATTAACTATAGTAAAATAAATTTTATATTACTACTCATAATACATATTTAATCTACATACATAGGAGCATCTTCACATCATTTCCAATACTTATAAATGTTATAAATATATTCGTGTATAAATACGACTCTATGTGGATATATATATATATATATATATATATATATATATATATATATATATATATATATATATATATATATATAATTTTATACAAGTGTTTGAATGTGTATTTTCAATAAAAATGCAACTCTCCTATATACTCGCAATTTAAAAGTATGGATTCATTAAATGCTCAGTATTTACATGTAATAAGAACCTACGAATATGAAATTATATATATATATATATATATATATATATATATATATATACACAGTGGAACTTGCCTATGGCGACCAGTAATGGTTCCGAAAAATAGTATCCGTTTTGAAGGGTGGCCGGGGAAAAGGGGTTTCTTCCATAACATTGGCTCTAAGGACTCTTTAATTGGTTCTTTCAACGTACTATTACATTTAATGCTTGATATCTATATGTGAAAAAAGATGCTATATACTGACACTTTTTTTCTCAATCAATATCAATAAATATATATATATGAAAATAGATAATTCTAATTCGTGTGTCTGAGTGCTTTATACCTCAGCTTAGGTCATGAAAATAAAAACATTGAACTGGTCAATAATTTTGAGAGTCATGATCCGAATATATGCCAAGCCTTGGTGTATATTTTACGTTTACTTGGCACTTCCGCTGTTTTCGAAAGGACCTTTCCCCTCGTGAACAATAAACATTTGCATTGAAGAAACAGGTCGACTAACTAAATCAACAACTGAAGGTCTAATGCCCTGTAAAATAAACACTTCAGAGAGATCATCAGAGAGGTTCTGGGGGATGGAGGGGGGGAGGAAGGGGGGGTCTTTAAATATATATATATATATATATATATATATATATATATATATATATATATATATATATATATATATATATATATATATATATATATATAGAGAGAGAGAGAGAGAGAGAGAGAGAGAGGATATCTTTGGGTTGGTACAAGAAGTGCCCAAGTCAGTTTTTTTTTCAAGATGACTTTGTTTGTTTATGTAATTAAGACATAAGCTGTTTTAAAAATATTATTAATGTAAGAAGTACCCAAGTCTGTACAATGGTTTAGAAAACACTTTTAAAGCATTGGACAGATTTAGGTACTTCTTATATTGAAAATAATATTTTCTTAAAGAGACATCAGCAAACAAAGCCATCTTGGAAAAAACAGATTTAGGCACTTGTACCAAGCTGCAGATATATATATATATATATATATATATTGGAAGTAGCCTAAAAATGTTTCGTGACACTGCCAGGTAGAAATAAAAGGGTAGAGTGATTATGGTTTACATTGTTTTTTTATCCAGCAAGTAATATTATTCCTTTCGTGGTTTTGTTTTGTCCCCGTTTGGAGAAAAAATACTTAAATGCATATTCTATTTAAACCAGCTCTTCTCATAACATTGCAGATAACGGGCGCCTGTTAGTTGTCTTTCTCACATAGCCTATGAAAATAAGGAACGTGATCTTGGGTTAGTCGGAAAACTGCCAGAGTTGATGCAGCTTCAGTCTAAACTGTTGGACCTGTTTTGAAAGTTTCTGGGCTTCCTCACTAAGAAATATATAAAATAAACTAAACTTAGATGGAGGTGGAAAATTGGTAAAGTAATGTGGAATCGCTGAAGTGATTGTAAAATTTCAATTCCTTATTTTAGCAAGAAATTTAAGAAAAAATCGAACAATCTAGACTATTTAAATTATTTAAATATGTTAAAATGTTCACGTATATGTCATCATTGCATCATGTCCATAGATTTGAAGTTAGAGTTCAATATTGCAGCTTTGTAAAATATATAAAATTAGTCTTGAGCATACAAATAAAAGAAAATAGGCATACATATAAATGACTTTTAAATGAAATCATCCTCTAGCACTGGATAAAGTAGTTTTCTTTTATCAGTTAGTATTATAATCTTGAACCATGATGGTAAGGCATTATCTTTGTGGGTAAGGTTAAAGTGGTAAAAGCAACTGTAGTTTCATTTTGAAAATGCTTAAAAATATTGCTTGGAATGGCTTAGCTGTATAATAAAAAGGCAATAATGTGAGTCAATAGTCTGAAATTTATAAATCTTCTTATGTCATGAAATAAAGAAAGAACTGTTCATATAAACACAGGTAAAGACAGGAACTTTCTCTAGAACAAATTAGCTTTTTAGATAATTTTCTAAAAATCAGTATATTCTGCAGCATAAGTATGAAATAAACATGACAAATATTTTTTAATAATAAAATTACCCGAAGGTCTATCAAAATAAAACGAGTTGAAATTTGAGAACATGTGAATCATATTAATTTTCTCAATGTAATTACTTTCTATACTACACTTATATAAACAACAGAAAAATTAAGTTAAATACTAGTTTCCGAAATTCCGCTTCTTTAGACAAACAGCTGCATCACGTCTCAAAACAAAATTTTTCTCTTTCACTACACTACATCTCTTCATAAGAGTTAAATCTGGGTAAAATCTTTAAAGGGAGGAAATTTTTAGCAGTTATATAGTGCGTGATTGTTTAAAATATTTTCTATTTTTGCATCCCCATTTTGTTTTTGTGCATCATATTGACACTAGGCCTCGGTACGGGGAGTTAATAAGAATAAAGTTCGACTTTAATCCTCTTTAAAAGGATTCAGTCTGAGCTGCAGGAAAATCCTCGTGAAACAGAAAATTGCTTTCTTAAAAAGTTTACATGTACATTTAAATTTTAATAAAAAATAAAATTTATTTTGAATAAAAGTTCAAAGGCATCCGAATAATTTGAATCCCCCCCCCCCTTTTTTCAAAAACCCTCCAAAATAATTCCTCTTATGTAAGTCTTTTTTTGTGTGTGTGTGTATCCATTAATTCCTTTAAGAGCTTTGCACTCTCCACCTTTTTAGGAATTCTCCAAATATTGGCAGCGAGAGAATTTCGACGTTGGGAGAAAGTTTGGATAACGAGTGGGAAATGAAAAAGGTCGATCACTTTGAGAGTCGGATTTTCTCCATCTGTACCTTAAGCTGATTAATTATTCGAAAAGAAACCGCTCGCATATCCTGATTTTTCGTACGAACGCGGAAGGTATTCGTTTCTCTCTCTCCTCTCATATCCAGGTAACATCTGCGTCGCCCACGGGATCATTTCTCCGCAGCCGGAACCGCCCCTCAGTTCCATCCTCACTTGCAGCCAACCGGAATGTGTAGACGCGTGACGTCACGAGTACGGCAACGCCCCTGCTCCTGAGGCCGGTTTAAATATTCCGGGTCGCTTGGAAAAATCTCTCACAAAGCAGATAAACGTCAAAGGATCCGTGTGTGGATTTAGTTGTGACCAAAAATAATTTGTTGTTTTTTGATTTTTAAGAAATACGAGGTAGGTTCTTGTGATCTCTCTTTCTGTGGATATATGGATATTTATTTCTGTGGATATTTGATACTCAATGGGTAAGTTTTGGAATAGCAAATCTTGCAGATTCTGATCTAATGAAAGTAATTCTATTTGTACTGTAAAGATAGCGAAATCGATCCAAAGAAAAATTGTCAAAAAAGGCATAATTTTGACTCGCTAGGCACTTCAAATGAATTAAGCTTTACAAAGAAATGCTCTTAAAGTGCTATAGGAATATTTTAAAAGTAAAAATTGTTACAAAAAAATATCTTTCAGACAGCACAAAACTAGCAAGTCGGGTAATTTTAGAAAATAAATGTAAGAAAATATTCATATAAGGGAAATCATTAATAGCTTACTGAATGTATAAGTAGCCGTAATAGTAAACAATACTAATTGTAAATTATTTTCCCACATTAAAGCTCATTTTATTAGCTATGAAATGTGTCAGTCAACGATTAACTCAGTCTTAATGTCTTCTTTCTCTAAAGTAAACATACTTCTCAAAGCCTAACAAAAATAGTGAATCAGCTGTAAAAAAACTTTTCCCGCATGATATCCCATTGTGACCATTTTATATGCATTTTGGCATTCAAAATAGCAAATAATCTTATAAAAAGAAATTCTTCTTTAAGTCTAAATTTGAAATCTAAGGAATATTCTTAGCATAAAAAAATGAAAGTGTGTTTTCAATATGTTGAGATGTCTACTATTTAGATTCTTATTTTGTTTATTGTGTGTTTAGTATTTAATATTTCTCTGATTTCGACGGCAGGCATCCATTGGAAAACAAAAACTATAGCATTTTATTCTGATAACTGAAAAAAAACCTAATGTTTATACTGACATTTAGCCAAAACACAATTTAAATGTTCAAAAGCACAATACATAAAAATGGAAAAGAAATTTAACTAAGCATCCTGATTTTTGTACCTTTTCTCGCTGTAAATATTTCACCTCAGTACGATTTAAGTGTTTAATATTTAGTACTTAGGCAGTGCCGAGCTTGTAGCTTATTTTTGGAAACATACATAAAAATAAACAAAGGAAAAAATGTTTCGATCTCAATAATTCATTTGCTTTGCCTTGCATAAAATATAAATGGAAGTGAATATGTCGATATATAACTTTTACTTACCATCTTATGTTATATTCATAGATTTTGCGCACAGTCTTTTTTTAACCCATTTTCTTAACTAAATTTTCATTAATAGAGGAGGAAGTTCTATTAATAAATCTGAGCGATAAATCTTCAGTAAAGAAATAATTCTTAATCTCAAGCAGTAGCAAAACTTTCATACAATTAAATTAAATAATTCACTCCATTCAATAAAATTATAAAGAGAGTAAAATAAATATTTCAAAATAAAATAATAATAAATAATAATAATTCAAAGTAATAATTTAAAATAATAATTCAAAGTAAAATAATAATTCCGAAAAATAAATATTTCATTTCACTTTCAGTAAAAATTTATTGAAACTATTTTCATACCTCGAAAGCATAGCATGTTTTGTACTTCTGTTGCGTCTTTGAATACTATCACTGGAATATTAAAAGCACGAATAATTTTATCCATATTTCAACAGGAAAAAAATTCGTTTTAAATTAGCATACTCCATCTGCCGTTGCATTCCGTAAGAAAGTTATATCTTAAGCATTCGTACTACAGTTAAATACAATGATATTAAACGGGCCTAAGAAATATTTCTTTAGACAAATTTACTATTTTTATTTAGTAAATTAGCATTTTTTATCATTAATTAATTATATTCATAAAGGAATGTAAGAAATAAAATCCATGGAATACTTGTAATTATATTCGCTATACAATGTATATAATGTTTAAAAAATGTCTTAACAAAATTATATTTATGGAAAAATTACGAAATCTGCAAGATTTGTTATTCTTTTACTTACATACTGTTTTTCAAATGTTGATTATGTCATTTTTGATATGATCATATCGTTTCAAGTGAATGGTATCGTAACATTTTTTTTCGTTCATAATTTAGTTGCATTAGTTGTACTAAATCAGTAATAAAGGTTTCGTTATTGTCATAACATTTTTAAAAAGATGAAACTGAAGAAGGTTGGTAATGCATTAATATTATTCATATTAAATTATAATAATGCTTCATTCCTTTCCATAAAACTTAAAAAGAGGGAGCTATTAGAATATAAACATTTTCAAATTAAAATACCTGAACTTAAGAACCTCTATTTATTTTCCCTTTATTTGTTTCTTGTTCAAAATATATGAGAATAAAGTAAAAAAAACTCTCTTTAAGTTCCATATGTCTTTTTCTCGTACTCTAGAAACTTTAATTGAGTTATATTTCTTTCCTCGTATAAATTATTATGAGTACTCTTTTGACATTTTTTTTTACGTAATACCTTTTTCAGGGTTAAAAAGAGCAAAATATGGTATATGGTGTATTGATAAATATGATGGGATATTTCTCATCAGCAAAGCCTGTAATTTTCTGTATTTGGTAGATTTTTAAAGGAAAGAAATTAGGTGGCAAAACATGCCCAAAACCCTATCTAACTTCTTTACCTCCTTAGCCATTGTAACTCAAAAATTTAGAAAGAAAATTTAGACTTCACTTTAATTTTTAAATGTATTTAAAAATTGAAAATAAAGTCTTAATTTTTTAAGATAAATTCAAAATAAACCAGAGCTTTGAGGGAAAAATTTTCAACAAAAACTCCTTTTGATTTCAAGAGATAGATCGTACAGAAATATCTTCTATACCATCTTTAGATCCTTTTTTTCCCCTTTAATGAAGTATCTCTCTTAATTTTCAAAGAGATCATAAATCATCCGTAATATTTAGTTGTATCATTTAGAATTAGCAACTTCTTTTATTTTGTAGATAAGATCCATCTATTCTTTTACTACTCAATGCGTTTTGTTTTGATACTCCATTTATCTATATTGAAAGATTTTCCCACCTATTGAACGGAAAAGATGGTATCTCTTGCAGCCCCGCAATCTCTTCTAATTCTTCTCTCATCATCCGACCTCGTTCATGAAATGTGGCTTTGAGGCTTTTGACCTCTTTTCGCAGAAGAATGAAAAGGTCTCAACGAAGAGCTAAAAAAGCTCGCAAGTGTGTACTCCTTCAGCTAAAAATACAGATCATGAGAGCAAATTAAATAGACATAAATGCTAAAATTTTTTTGTGTAATACTCCCCAGCAATAGCATAGTTAACACGTCTTTCTTCTGTAAAGCACAAAATTGAAAAGGTTAATATTTTTGTGCGGGAGCAACCGACGCGACGTTCTCTGTATAGACGGGGAAACTTTTAAAACCAGTTTCACCGCAATTAGACGTTATGGGCAGGTAAGCGAACATAATGGTGACGATGAAAAGCAAAAAAATGTAAACGTCAAAACAGCTCATACGACTTTATGGAATTTAAATATAAGTTATATAAGAACTGCTATGAACTCTTAAAACCTTCGTACACGTTTTATGTTTTCTGGAACTTTTAAAATGCATTAAGTATTTTATTGTCATAAATCTTAAAAGTAAAATGTAATTTAAGCTATTTTTAACAATCTCTGTCGAAAAGTAATTTTTTTGAATCATTAAAAAATTGTAATAATCAAATAATACTTTTTCCAGATATGTCTAATTTGATAAGGGTTTGAATTCCTTAGAATTTTTCCATGAAAAGGAGAAATAAAAGTATGTAAAGTGACTGTTAGATAAATCAATAGATAGATAATGATTTAAATATTTTTCAATACTATTTTGCGTTTTTGATAAAATATCATCTTTATTCCTATAGTTAAGCATATTATATAATTATAAAAAACTTCTTCTCAACTACTTTATAGATCTTAAATTTTATATTTTTTTAATTTAGAATTTCATTTACTTGTTGCACTAAATGCAAATATCCTGATGTATAAGACACGACAATTTGATTTAAATCAATGGATTTTTCAAAGATAATATATAATGACATTTCTTTCTAAAGCTGTTATACCTGAAAAAAGATTTTTATTTGTAGTTGAGAGCTATATTTTAAAATATTGGTCTTTTTAGTGAGCGAATAGTTGATGTTTACATTAAATCATTATATTTTGTAATAACTAGTCTATTCTCATGAGGTTATAACTTTTTCTAAGAAACTCTAACAAAATTAAAAACAAATTATGTATAATATATATATAAAGCCTAATATAATAATTTGCCTAATTTTTCTTAAACAATAATGTTGTATATAGATAATTCTCATAATATTTGGTAAAGCAGGACGTCATTCATATAGTGCGTTGTCGAAATTTCGTGATACATATATTTGAAAAAAAAATGCATTTAGCACTTAGTAAGCCACTATTCAAAAGTAATTCAAAATTTATCTCAAAATTTATCAGAGGTAACATTAATCTAAAGAGCAACGTTTAGGAAAATTTATTTCCTAATTGTAGATATTCGTAATGCTTTGAGACCTCGTAATTTGCAAGTCCACCCCCCCCCCCCCCACACACACACACACTCCTCATGGGCATAGACACACTTTTGCTGCAAATGTTAGGCATTTTGAGAATTACTTCCAAATTTAGTCCACTTAATTGGTAATATTGAATGTCAACCATTGGTAAACATTGTGTTTGGGATATTCCTTCCAAGCCGTAAAAGTGTATTACAGTTTAGAGTTTTTTAGCTACAGTTAAAACTCAAAGGGAGCATTAAACGTTCCATGTGAAGAAGTTTACTGTTTAAGCTCTCCTGGGGAATTTAAATTTTTCCATAGCAGACTTCGTGCAATGGAAGTTTTACAATTCCTAATATCCTCAAAACTAATCACCAGTTTGCTTCAAAGCCATAACCAGGGAAGGGGGGACTAGAGGAACTGATATCCCTAACAATATTTACCTCCCCCTGTCAGGAATATAGTTTAAAATATAAAATATATAAATGAGATAAATCAAAAGTATTTTTATTCATGCATGCACTCTTTCCTGTCAAACAAAAATTCTTGTCAGACAGCAAGTGTTTTCTTTTTTTAATTTTCCCGGTACTCAATCATTTACAGTAACTGAAGGTTGTTACTACTTTAATTTGCTGAAAAAATAACGTAATCTGAATTTTTTCCAAACGATATGTTTAGCTCCCTGTTGTCACTTTGTTCATTCCCCTTACACTAAGCCCATCACAATTCAACTTATAAGGGATGTCCATCATTAGGTTTTTCTCTTTTAAAAAAATCTGAACTTTAAAAGGGTTCTGTAGCTTATTAATATTTCAATTTTAAAAAAATATTTTTTAAGATTAGAGTTAATAGTCGCTATAGCTTCACTAATGGAAAGCCACCTCCCTATAGTTTACTATTTAAACTTACTTTTTTTTTTAAATTTTCATGGTGCTCAACCATTTACAGTGACTGAAGGTTGTTTCTACTTTAATTTGTTAAAAAAAATAACGTAATCCGAAATTTTTCCAAACGATATTTTTAGCTCCCTGTTGTTACTTTGTTCATTCCCCTTACATAAAGCCCATAACAATTCAACTTATAAGAACTGTTCATCATTGGGTTTTTCTTTAAAAAAAACTATACAAAATTTTGAAAAAGTTCTATAGCTTATTTATATTTCAATTAAAAAAAATTATTAAGATTAGAGTTAATAATCTCTATAGGTTCGCTATTGGAAAGCCACTTCCCTATAGTTTACTATTTAAACATTCTTTTTTTTCCCAGTACCCAACCATTTACAGTAACTGAAGGTTTTTACTACTTTAATTTGTTGAAAAAATAACGTAATCTTAATTTTTTCCAAACGATATCTTTAGCTCCCTGTTGTTACTTTGCTCATTCCCCTTACACTAAGCCCATCATAATTCAACTTATAAGAACAAGTTCACCATTAGGTTTTTTTTCTTTTAAAAAATCTGAACTTTATAAAATTTTAAAAAGGTTCTGTAACTTATTAATATTTCAATTTTTAAAAAAATATTAAGAATTGAGTTAATAATATCTATAGGTTTTCACTAATGGAAAGCCACCTCCCTATAGTTTACTATTTAAACTTTCTTTTTTTTTTTTCACGGTACTCAACCATTTACAGTAACTGAAGGTTTTTACTACTTTAATTTGATGAAAAAATAACGTAATCTGAATTTTTTCCAAACGATATCTTTAGCTCCCTGCTGTTAGTTTGCTCATTCCCCTTACACTAAGCCCATCACAATTCAACTTAAAAGGGCTGTTCATCATTAGATTTTCGTCTTTTAAAAAAATCTGAACTTGACAAAATTTTAAAAAGATTCTGAAGCTTATTAATATTTCAATTTAAAAAATCATTAAGATTAGAATTAATAATGTCTATAGGTTCACTGATGGACAGCCACCTCCCTATAGTTTACTATTTAAACATTCTTATTTTTTAATTTTCACGGTACTCAACCATTTACAGTAACTGAAGGTTGTTACTACTTTAATTTGTTGAAAAAATAACGTAATCTGAATTTTTTTCCAAACGATATCTTTAGCTCCTTGTTGTTACTTTGCTCATTCCCCTTACACTAAACCCATGACAACCATCACAACTCAACTTGTAAGAACTGTTCATCATTAGGTTTTTTTTCTTTTAAAAAAAACTATACAAAAATTTTAAAAAGTTCTATAGCTTATTTATATTTCAATTTTAAAAAAAATTATTAAGATCAGAATTAATAATCTCTATAGTTTCACAGATGGACAGCCCCCTCCCTATAGAAGACAGTAATTTATTAACCTCCCAATCATTTTTAAATTTATGATCCACATCTCTCCGGCCCGTAATGGCCGCGAGTTATCTACAACTGGAAACATGAAATTTCCGTCCAGCCTTTCCTTGCTATATACAAGTTTAAGGAAGTCTAGAGAATAAACTATTGAACAGTAAACGAATGGTAATTTTTCACCATCGGGAACTATCGTACGCATGAATAATTCATCCGTCCATTCACATCTAAACTGTAACCTTAGCGGCTGCGATGTCACGTGTAAAACCATCCACCAAATTTTTAAGCGTTTGGGATTGATGGGGGTTTTTTCTCCAACGGGCAATGCGGGTACGTTAAGAGGTTAATTTCCACCCCCACCACCCCTCTTTCCTACCGTCCGCATTAAAATCACGGAAGTAGGGTGAAGTCTTCATTTCAAGGTCATTCCCGCTCCGGCGGCATCGTCTCGTCCCGAAAAGGTTCTTCTGTCTTTCCACTCGCACGGTTGGCGCGTTTTCGAGTTCACGGCGCGTATAGAAGAAAAGCACCGGTTGAATGAACTCGCGCGCGGAGTTATGTGGAGCACTGGTCCGTGGCTCCGAACGGCCAAAAATAAAAAAAATAAAGAATAAAAAATTACAATAAATAATAAAAAGAGAACCGCTGCAGCAGTCACGCTGAATGGGGACAGAAAGAGGCATCCGCTGCTCCGAGGCGAGATTTTGGACGATGGGCGAGAAGAGATTCTGATCTCCTCTGAGAGAGAGATACTTCCGCGATGCGTCTTTAGACAAACGCGACACTTTGGCTGCCGATTCAGGGTCAGAACAGGCACACGAGAAAAATGCGCCAAATCAGTAGATTTTTTTTTTTCAATCAGATGTGACGGGAGGTAATTCCCACAATTATAGGTAGATTACATCAGAAGTCCCCGAACATGGCGAAAAAAAAAAAAGAATTTGCCATTATATTGCTCTGAACTGCCTTTCGTTTTATCATTTAGATCAAACGGGATCTGAAAATAATGTCTACGACAGCGGTACAAACATGCAAGTCGTATACGGGTTCATATTTGGTGACGCAGAAGATACTTTGGCATGGAAAAATACTTAGTTAAATGCTAAAATACAGCAGTTGAACAGTTTTGATTAGCAACTGGCGAATTCCTTTAAAATGACATTCATGGTGTTTATATCATTTGAGGGCCTTTATTTATAAGATACTTTGGAATGGAAAAATACTTAGTTAAATGCTAGAAATACAGCAGTTGAACAGTTTTGATTATCAACTGACGAATTCCTTTGAAATGACGTTCATGATGTTTATATCATTTGAGGGCCTTTATTTATAAAAAAGGATTGATGAAGTTGAAAATAACTATCTTAGTTAATGAAAAGGGTTTAATTTAAAAAGAACGGAGGGATGAAACAAATGCTTAACGGTTTTCTGCTTGAAAGCTTTTTGATATATCATTCAGAAAGGAAAAACCCCTCTTCACTGAATGTTTGCCCTAATGAAAGAATTTAAATTTAGGACTATCCTGTGTGTAATAAGCTAATCGAAAAAATTTCCATCAGTAAAATTTGTCTATGAGGGATATATTTAAAATCGAGATTCAGCCATCTGCCAGTTTTTTCGAATAATTTCGTAGATGTATTTTACGACGGTCATTGGTATGGAGTACCACTGTTTATGGTAAAGATACGATACAAAGTAAAAGGGTACTAGTTGTAAAGGATTAACATCCTCTTTATACAGTACAATGTCGTACAGAAGGGGAAGAAAATTAACAAATCAATCAATATATATATATATATATTTATATATATATATATATATATATATAGATAGATAGATAGATAGATAGATAGATAGATATAATTATTTATTTATATATTTATTTATTTATTTATTAATAGTTGATTTCACACAAATCTGCTTTCAACCTCGTAAATGGCTTAGTACCTTGGCGACTATATTCCTGAAAGTGGTATAAAAATGTAACTAAAAGAAGAAAATAAAAACCTAAAAAAGAAGAAAAACAGTTTATTTTTTCCCATAAAAATTTTTAAAAAATTATTTGTCTGAATTAAAAGGCCTTTTTAGGAGTCGTTCAAAATGTCTTCCTATCTTTATAATAAGACAAACGTAAACTGAATCTACGCGTAAGAGTTTGTATCGGAACACTGCATAACTACCCACAACTTAAGAATGAGCACTTCTGAGGACATATCATTAATAAGCTAAACATATAGAAAGAATTAAAGAAACCAACTGAACGGTAGGATTCACTCCCTAAATGGACTTACCAATGGAAAAAACTTTCATAATATAATTTATACCATGAAAACAACATAACTGTGATGCGCCTCTTATTTGATACAGTGTATTTAAAGAAATTTATGGGGGCAATCTATTACTGTTTAAAATTGAAAGTGTTCTACAGATGAAATTTCTCTAATGCGAGAACAAAGAGCAATAGAACTTGATTGCGTCTTAGAAAATTTGATGTAAAAAGTCATCAGGTGGATTTAAATGGCGCAAGAATGAAACTAAGATGTATCCTGGTTCTTTCACTCAAATTATAAAAGAATAGAAAAAAAACTATATTCATTCCCGATTTAAAATATCAACACCGATCCAGACACATCAACAATTTAAATTTATATTCGTGAAATAATTATTTTATTTTTAAAAAATTTATAAAGAAACATAATTTAATTAAAAATTAAAAATTTTGGAGATCTGATTAGACTGACTTATAAACCAATGCTGCTAATATTCTTCAATTTTAAAAAGAATATAAGAGACGAAAAACAAAAGAAATCGATGAGATTGAGTGAGATACAAAAATAATGTAGCAAATGTAACTTTATGTAAAACTTTGTGAGAGTGCCGAAGTATAAATGCAATGATCTAATTCTGACTTCTCTTTCCAAGCGACAATTTTAGTTTAGTTTGTATATTCACATTCTACTAAGCATAACACGTTCAACTGATGTGAGTTCTTCATTATAAAATTCAATAACAAACATAAATAGAGAAATAAGGAACATGATAAACCTCAGTTCACGAAATTCAATTTATTACATCATATTTCAAATGAATCACTGCATGATTACAAAAGCTAACTCTCCCTCTCAATCTACTATGGCTAAAATACACTTGTGGAGCTATTTACGGAATAAATGGCGTGAATTGTCTAGTTTCTCGCTGACAAAGAATGAGCAAATGGAAGCATCAGAGCAAGTCTGACAAACAGAATATTATTTTCGCCTCTGAAGAGGAGAGTGAAAGCATTGGTTATTTTGTTTGGGCCCAAAGGACCGTAACGTTAGATGAATTCGTAAACCTTTGTTAAATATGTGCTAATCTAAGTGAATAAATTACAATATTGCTTAGAGACGACTGATTTTAATGACTGCTTTTATGCATTATTGAGTATAGTTTATATCTATGCCAAAAGTATCATATCTAGAGTGATTCTTGGTACGTTTTGTTTCAAGAGATTAAATAAAAAGAACCAAATGTTCACTATACCAACATCACGGGGTTTAATGGTTAACATCTAAGTCTCGTTGACGCTACGATTGACTGTTTTCTGCTTTGTCTTACTGACAACAATATTAAAAGTTCACAGGATGTGGAGATTTAAAAAGGACAGAATAGTTTAATAATTAGCCATAAAAGTACCGAATATTTTAGCCTCTTATAACATCCTCAAATTCAGTAAGTATTAGGGCTTAACTGGCCCTTATAACAAAAAAGATCTAGCTCACGTAACCAACAAATAAGCATAGGAATTCAAAATATCTCACCCATTGCTTAAAGTTAGTAAAAGTTTTACTTCCTTTTTCTGTCATAAAATATTTTAATATTAATTTCAGCTCCCAAAAGTTTATTTTAAGAATTTTTTAACGGTTTCCTATAAGTGAGAATCTTAATACATTACTCAGATTCGAAAGACTACATATTATGTATATTTACAAAAGGGGACGATATTTAAAGATCCATTACTACGAGTACTTTTGAAAGTTTAGACAGTTTTCTCTCATTACTTTTTCCCTTGGGATTCAAAGTTTTGAACTCAAAGGTAGTAAAAATTATTACAAAGCAAGTCCCTTGTTGATTTCAAATGGATCCAAAAAAGTGATAACGTGACATGTTGCCCATAATTGCTGTTATAATTTTATCAAATTAAAGACTGTGATTAAACTGCCATTGATCCTAGCTATTTTTAAACCTTCGGCATAAACTTAAAAGAGCTGTTTTAAAAAAACTGCATTATGTTTATATCACCAAAGGTAAACAATGTCATAGGCGAAATTTTGTTTTACGCATGGCGATAACTTATACGACCTCAGGGCCTTGAAGCATGCAAAAATTTTGTATGCGGTAAAATGTTATAGTGACGTATACTTTTATTCGGCAACATCATTCCCTCTCAGGTATTACAAAATATACGTCACTATGACTTCCTTTCCCCATTTCCCCAGCTTTCTCAGAAATTTCTCAGAACTTGTGACTAAGTCAAATATATATATATATATATATATATATATATATATATATATATATATATATATATATTTGACTTATATATTATTAACGTAGGATTACTTATCATTGCTTACCTCTTTTTTTTCACCATTTGGTACTTTTTTGTTAAACTGTTTACTGCAACTGGGTTTGGCGAACTGCCAAAATTATAACTCGCGACGCCGGACAATTTTTGGTTTCTCCGGAGGACCGTTATTGAGGAACGTAATCCTACGTTAAAGAAGTTTCGAGCCAAGTTGTGAAAGAACAAGCAAAAAATATAATTCTTCTCACCTGTTTATCCAGCTGTGTCATATCGAAAACCCTACAGCAAGCGAAAAGACCGATCCACGAGTACGAATATGTTAATATTAACCTTTAGCTTACTGGGCCCATTATTCCGATTCCCTCTTTAGAACGGGAAATTCTATATCCCCTTTGTAAGAACGGCCATTAATAGGCCATATATATATATATATATATATATATATACACTAGCTGAAAACCCGCACTTCGCTACGGAGTACATTCAAATTAAATAGAACGGTCAATGTATACAATTGATGTAAAAAAAATACATTTATAAAAAAATCGTAAGGGATATTTTATAGACAAAATAATGTAGAAGAAAATATTCAAATTAAATCTAATAGGACATACTAAAGAATATAGTACAGTTTGAGGAACATATTTTTACTGTATTTTAATATTTTTTTAGATAATGTCCAATCGTCTACCACATTAGTAAGAAAAGAAAAATATTTTTTTCTCTATTTCGTTGTTATGACGTGACAATAAATTTATTTAAAGTACCAGAAAAAGAGATCACGTGATTAGTATTTAATAAATTAAATTCTACAAATTAATCTTCAAAAATTCACCAAAAATCAGAAAATGCAGGTAAAGATTCGAAAAAGATTTAATTTTAAAGAATTTTTATGATATTTCTCGTGATATAAATTTTATAACCTCCAAATTATTATTTTAAATGCAAACTTAAAAAATGTTAATAAAACAGTTTAAAAATTTAATTTTAAAAAATCTATGAATAATTTTTCTAAAATCTTTCTTAGTGCACCTCTACAACTTAAGAAGAATCGCCATGCAAAATTTCAGCCCTTTAGGTCCAGCGGTTTGGTCTGTGCGTTGTATGTCAGTGAGTCAGTCAGTTACGGAACTGTTATATATATATATATATATATATATATATACTAATTGTAGGTACCGTATTCTTGGGATACATGCTATCCCACCCCGTATGGAAAAGGTTAAGAGCTTTTAGGGGCATCTCCTAAAGTCACGGTCATGTTCATACACGCTAAGAATGAACAATGTATAAATTCCTTGCGCGACTCTAATAATGAAAGCTGACGGGAACCTTCAAAATTTGACGACTCAAAAGATACGGGGCTCCTCCCCGAGGCACCTTCGCACGACACCAGATTTTTCCATCCTCCCCGAGGTACGGGTAACGGGGCCACATCCGCATAGCTGGGAAGCGATCTTCCTAGGAGGGATGAGAAGTCAGGGGAAGGAAGTTCGTAAACCGGTTGACCGCGTACCGAGGAGTGTGTCGCGACGCATGCGCAAAAACCTTGACAGTGATCGTAACTCGCGAGCAGACCGTGACACTGAAAAAAACAGAACAAATTGGTTTCGGACGGCATCCAGAGGAGGATATTTTGTCGCGGCATCCGAAGGAAGAAAAAGTAGGTCGTCTTGTTCTCTTTCCTTTCATCTGCTCTCTATCGCAGCGCGTTCGCTTCCTGTTGGAGTAACTTCTCTGCTCGACAGATTCTCCTCTTGGATCCATGTTCGCAACTTGGAATAGGGGAACTGCGGTATTGGAGTACCATGTTAATGTTTCCAATAAAATAATTGTCTTTAATCGTGAAGAAAATGCTTTGACTTCCGAAAGTTGTTAATTCCCGACTAAAACTTGAGGTAAATAAATAATTATAGAATTTAAAATATCAAAATGGTTTAATACTGAATGCTATAAAACTAATTTAACAAATAATTATAGAATTTAAAATATAAAATTGTGAAATATTGAATACTATAAAATAATTTAATTGTTGAATATAATTATTATTACTGTTGATTTTTATCAATAAACTAGCTGAAAACCCGCACTTAGCTACGGAGTACATTCAAATTAAATACAACGGTCAATGTATGCAATTAATGCCAAAAATATGTATAAATATATTTATAATAAATACAACGATCAATGTATGCAATTGATGTAAAAAAAACGATAAAATATATTTATAATAAAATCGTAACGGATATTTTTATAGACAAAATAATGCAGTAAAAATATTCAAATTAAATCTAATATGACATACTAAAGAATATAGTACAGTTTGAGGAACATATGTTTTACTGTATTTTAATATTTTTTTGGATAATGTCCAATCGTCTGCCGCATTAGCAAGAAAAGAAAAAAAAAATTTTGTCTATTTAGTTGTTATGCACGTAACGATAAATTTATTTAAAGTACCAGAAAAAGAAATCACGTAATCAGCATTTAATAAATTAAATTCTAAAAATTAATCTTTAAAAATTCACCAAAAATCAGAAAATGGAGATCAGATTCGAAAAATATTTCATTTTAAAGTAATTTTTATGATCTTTCACGTGATATAAATTTTATAACCCTCAAATAATTATTTTAAATGCAAATTTAAAAAAAGTTACTAAAACAGCCTAAAAATTAAATTTTAAAAAATCTAAGAAGAATTTTCAAAAATCTTTCTTAGTGCACCCCTACACTATAAGAAGAATCGCCATGTAAAATTTCAGCCCTTTAGGTCCAGCGGTTTGGTCTGTGCGTTGTATGTCAATCAGTGAGTCAGTCAGTTACGGAAATGTTTTATATATATAGATAATATAATTATTAAGCATCATAAAATACTAAATTTTACTATTCTGATTTAAAGAAAAAAATTATCCTTTTTTGCTAGCTTTCAGTACTTAAAAATGTAAGAAAAACAAATATTTAATTAAAGTTGAAAACTTTGAATCCCAAGGGAAAAAGTAATGAGAAAAACTGACTAAACCTTCAAAAGTAGTAATGGATCTTAAAATACTAAATTTTACCATTCTGATTTAAAAAAAAAAAAATACATTTTTCGCTAGCTTTTAGTACTTCAAAGTGCAAGAAAAATAAATATTTGAATTTTACAATATAAAAAAAATTAATAAACTTTGCCCTTTTGAGAAAATATTTGTTTATTCATGTTTGAAAACATAAAATTATAATAAAAAATGAATTTTTTTCAATAACCTGAGGTGGAATTTAAAGCAAATATACATCTAAATATAAGACGATAAGATCCCAAATACAACTAAGATACCTCATAACATAATAATTAAATGGATCATATTATGTTGTTATATTTACGTTACTCTGACAAGGTGACAAGGTATGCAAGTGAGTAAATTCTGTACAAATCAAAGATTGTGTTGAAAAGATCTGATAAAAAACAATTTTATGAAGATATATTTGAGTATAAAAGAAAAAAAATTGAATTTTTACAGTCTCTTCTTTATAGAAGTTAAAGCAGGATTTAAATCATTTCTGTCAAGAACCCAAAAATTTACATTAATGGCATTTATTAATAACTTTCAACCACAGGTAATAGCTTGCAGCCTCACTCAGAATTTAGCTAAGTACCCCACTTAGGTGCATCCCCTTTTGATAATGCAATGAGTTTGCGCATTTTTCAGACAAACTGAGTAAAGATCTTAAATCTTGAAAAATGTACTCTCATCAAAAATTCATGTTTAAAAGCTTGACAACGACATGAAATTCCCCAACATTATTACATGATATGGAATGAAAATTTTGCGTTTTTCTTTCATCTCAGAACTTACTATTAATGTGTGCGTACTGTTGCTCCATACATTTATAAGTTATTTATGTTTTGTCATTTTCTATGCCGAAATGCCTATCCGAATAATATAATATTGTAGCAACTTCACAAGCTTTTATAAATATTCGGCCTGGGTATTTATGTATTATCTGAAAGTAATAATTAAACCAGCTACAAGTATGGCAAGTAATTACAACACATTGCTCATTAGTATTCTTCTCATCCCCTCAGGTGTCATGATTCCAGTGTGGTGCACGCTGTTGCTCATGGTGGTGGCCGCCCAAGCCGCAGCCCCCTCATCCGGGTCCTCGTCCGGTGCGACTAGCACAAAGAGGGAGGACCCTAACACCGGTGGTGGAAACAGCGGAGGACAGCCAGTTTACTCGCCCTCGGCCTCCTCCACTAGCTACAGCAGTACTGCTTTTGACAGTTCCGATGCATCTGGTGCCGCTTACAAGGCTCAGCAGAACGGTCAAGGCAACCTCTACTACTACTACTACCCAGTGCAGGAAAAGGCTCAGGACAACGCGTACGCCAGCTCCTCCACCCACAACTACGCCACTGCACCTGCCAACTCTCAGTCCTACGAAGGACAGGACTCTAACCAGAACAACTACCACGCTGCCCAAGCCAGTGACGCCTATGTGTCCCAGGACGCAGCCTACGCAGGGGCTCTTAACCAGCTGAGCCAATATGGTTTGGCTAACGGATATTCTCTAGGAGCTGGAGGTATGAGCGGAGGAAATGCATTCGGAGCCTATGGTGCTTCTCCTGCAGGATACGCAGCTGCAGGCTTGCCAGCCGGTGCTTATGGAGCTGGAAGCTACCCTGCAGGAAGCGCCGCCGTTGGCAGTTATGCCGCCCAACCCTCATCACTTGCCCAATATGCTGCTCAACTCACTGGCTACGGTGGAAACCAGTACGCAGCTGCATCTAATTACGGAGTTCCCCAAGCTTACGGCCAAACAAACAGAAGGTATTTTTTTATGATATAAAGTATTTCCAGTTTATTCAATTTATTCCTCTTTATTATATTTCTCCCGAAGTTTCCACCAATCTCCAAGGCTAATATACAGGAAATTCTGATAACACGTAGCCTCAATTTCTGCTTAATCTACGACAGGACAATATAATTAAGATGTTTATAAGTTAAATACAAATCCTTATCCAAGACTAAAGAAGGTAGGATTTGATCCATTCATCAGACTGCCAAAGTACATTCGTCTAAGTATAAGAAATATTTTCATATGACATTTATATTGTTCTAATATTTACTGCCGTAATTTTAGACAACCACAGAAAATGAAACAATTTCCCAATTGATAATGCAATTCCTTTGAACAACTTATTCGGCATGGACACTCAAAATCAAAGATAACTTTCGCATTTCAAAAGTAAAATTTGGAATTCTTATTACATAAAATTCATTACAAATAGCAGTCCCTCTAACACGTGCTACAAAAAATTCAAATCCAAATTTTATACAGAATATTTGAAATAGGATTAGGACAAAATTTCCCATCCTCAGTTATCATACCTACTGTCTCAATAGACATGAATTTGTGTCCTCCCAAAGCTTTATTATCTTAACTTAATTTTTCAGTTTAGTTATACAAAATTCCTTTTATTATTGTTGATGATGTTGTTAAAACTGATATCTCAAACAGTAGTTACTAACGACCACTCAAATTTCACTCGGAAATGTTTTCCTCGTATCATTATGAGAAGTTTTAAAACCCTTTCAGGGACAACAAACCTCCACCGTTTGCACGGTGCAGATTTTTTTCCCGATTTTTTTAACCTACAAAATCTTGAAAAACATTCCAATTAAAGGTTACAAAATGTTTTTACTTCTTTAAATTGATAACAGATGGCATCACTACCCATTTTCCTGCTCATTTAACTGAAATACATTGAATGCAAGTGAAAAGAAGACTAGATTTAGGTGTTCGCAATATGCGAACGGCAATATGCTGTAAGGCTAAAGCAAGAGAGACTATTGCTGTAAAAAAAAATATATAGATCAGTAACTTTTCCTGAATTCAAATGGATAAATTCTTCTCTTTTTTTTCAGGTACGGCTTGGGAAGTCTGATCATGCCCATGCTTGCTCTGGCTGGATTGACAATGCTCATCCCCACCGTAACCAGCAATTTGGGTAGCCGAACCAAGAGATCCACTGCTGACCCCACCCAGAAGCACCCCCTCTCGGTGATCAGCGAGTACAAGGATAAGCTGGAGAAGTACTATTCTCTCTACAGGACCGCCGTTGAGAAGGAAGAATGTATGAACAGGATCATCTGTGAATTTGGAACCGCTGTCAGCGATGTCAAGGGAAAAGGAGCTGTTGTGCTGTGAGTCTCTTACTTTCTTTTTTTTTTCGGGTTTTTACTTCACATTCAAAGCATTTTTTTACATTATGGTCGGAGCCGAGGGAGCCTATCGGTAGCACGTCGATTTACGGTACTGAGGGTTCTCGCATTGAACCCGACAAGCGCCGTTAAATACATCTACGTGCCTAGGTCCGATTTGGGCACGATAAATACGTAGACCGCTAAGTCCTATGAGGTCAATGGGTGGGGAAGGTACGATCTCCCCAGATGTTGTCCCTGGGGATGCTTGGTCAAAATTATGGTGGCACGTAGCCAAGTCGGACTCCGACCCTTGTGGTTCTATAATAAAACAGGAGCCGCACTACTTAGCCCGAAGCCTATATGGACCTTTTTTGGAACCTCCGGCCAGGGGGCATTAGGAACAACAACATTATGATCAAAATTAGAATAAATGTCTTACAAGTAAATGGGATTAATAACATATTTCACAAAACCTGGAGGAAAAATCAAATTAATACTTCTCTCTCAGCATGTAAAAGCTGAATTCTATAATATGAAAAAACTAAATGTTAAAGATTATGAAAGGGGAGGTTAAAAAGTAAATAAATGGGTATTACAAATGTAAATAAAAAAACTCGGCAATAAACGAGTAAATCTGTGGCTTGGTACAAGAAGTGCCTAAGTCAGTTTTCTCCAAGATGACTTTGTTTGCTTATGTCTCTTTAAAAAAAAATTGTTTTCAACGTAAGAAGTACCCAAGTCTGCCCGATGCTTTAAAAGTGTTTGCTAAACCATTATACAGACTTGGGTACTTCTTACATTGAAAATAATACTATTTTTTTAAAGAGACATAAGCAAACAAAGTCATCTTGGAAAAAACTGACTCAGGCACTTCT
This sequence comes from Dolomedes plantarius, assembly GCA_907164885.2. Lineage (NCBI taxonomy): Eukaryota > Metazoa > Arthropoda > Arachnida > Araneae > Dolomedidae > Dolomedes > Dolomedes plantarius. The sequence goes on from OU015498.1 coordinate 111,658,724, forward strand.
TGTACCAAGCCACAGATATAATAATGGTAAATTCCTTACTACAATATAATATTGCAACCCAATGCAACTAATAAATCTCAGAAATTAAAAAAAAAGTGGTAGAAAATTTTTAAAGAGCAAATTATTTTACGACAGTGATTCACATCTGAAATTTTAGTATTTAAAAGTACAGGCACAACCTTTACAAGGGAATATATAGCCCAGATAAATTTTCTACCCCAATTAGGAATTGTCGTTATATTCATACATTTTTCCATTTTCCTTTCATTACCAAATTTAAAGTTTCTTCAAACTCTCTCGTGAAACCGTCAACTTTTTCCTAAGGTTAATGGTACATTGATGCTTTAAAATTACAAGTTTGCTGCATCATCCATGAAAATTTTATTGCAATTTCATGAATTTCATCTAATTTGGTGCAGTCATTGTTAATTGGATGAAAGATTTACACACTATCCAAAATAATTGACTTCGAAACAAGAGTGAAAATGAGAATGACAGGAAATTCCATATTTAAAAGAGGTAACCTTGGGAAATTAAAAGCTGACACACGCGCAAATTTATCAGAACCAGTTTTAGATTTACTATTGGCTTCGTTCTTGCCCCCATCAAACAATTCTTCATAATAACACAAATGTTCGCTGAGCCTTTTCACGATTTCATAAACGTAACAAATTGCAAATATCTCTTTCGTTTGTAAAATGCATTAAAATAATAGCTAGTTCAATTCTCATTTCAAAACTTAATCTGTAAAAGATCCAAATAAAACTAACGTAATCTTTGCTGCCCCACACCAGTTGATAAAATTGCTAGTCTACTTCTTGATTCAAGATTAAATATTCTGCTTGCTGTCGATATCTTTATATTTGATGTGTGATAAAAAAAATATCACACATCAAATATAAAGATATCGACAGAAGATATCGGAAAAGATATCGAATTAAGAGAAAAAAATTTAATTCGAGAACGTATAAGGTTTTTTCTGCAAGTCATTAACTAAATCGAAGATAATTTATATTGCGCATGTCCACTTTTATATACCATGCTAGCGCAGATCCTAGAAACAATGGTTCATACGTAAAGGACTCTCCTGAAAAGAATTTATGTAACATACATTGGGTCAGGGCCTTTCTTTTTATTTTTTAGTTTTTATACACTCTATCTAAAAAAAACTATGCAATGAATAACAGACTACGTTTGAACTTGAATCATGACATACTTCAAAGGTGGTTGCTAGTGGAAAATCAAGGACACTGTGGTTATCATTTGTAAAGCGAACTTTAACTAGTTGATTACCAAGAGCTTAAAAAAATTAATTCCACTTTTTGTTACCAATTTTGTTTTCTTTTTATAGTGTTCTCGAAAAACTCCTTCCTAAAAACATGCGACCCAAGATGAACGTCTTCAAGGCTGGTGCCCTCTCCACGGAAATAGGAAAATGCAAGAAACTCTTCAAGTGCTGAGGAGACCAACGCTAGAAGAGGTACTTCGCAATCGTGATCCGTCCAAGTCCGGCCAAGAGGGTTGAGAAAAAAACCATGGAGAAACAGACTTTTTCGCACCCTGTGACATATCTTTGTAAAGAACTCTGTGCGAATCAAAATTGTTCAATTTTCGGAACGTAGACTTTTCTCATGTATTTTGTAAACAGCTATTTCGTAGTGCCTTGCTTAAACTGCAGGGCTTTTCAGTCTTACTCACTGAAACGGTATCCGCATTGTATATAATTTACAGGATGAACTGTGCTGTCCTTCCCTTCTGTTTTCTTCCTCCGCTTTCACATTGATTTTTCTCAACAACAAAAAAAAAAGCAGCCAATGACTGCGAAGAGAAAAATCTTTGCCCCGTTTTCACTACAAACGACGAACAAAACATCACTAAAAACTTCTGTGTATGTTGCTAACAACAGAAACCTGTTTCCTTAACCAAGTCTACTGCTGAAACGTACCCACACGAAAAAAGATATTTTCCGAAAATTTAGTTATTTTGACCCAGTGAATCTGTTTTAGAGACTGCTTTCACTGCAAGGACCTTCTTGGCCTTTAATAGTTATATATTTAAATATTACGTAAGTTTTGTTTGTTTTTTTTTTCTTATATAGGTTTTCAAGTGGGTTAGGATACGACTTGTTGGGAATCTTTTTCTCCTCGAAAAATTGGCAAGTTTTTAACAATGAAACAGCGTAAGGCTTTATGCACCTGACTAAATGGCTGGAGCTAAGTTCAGAACTATAAATCATTCAGCGCTCGTGGATATATAAACGTCCATCCAAGGAATGCAGGTCGTTGCTTACTAACCCCATTCTCATACTTATAAATGGTGATAAATACTCACATTATTCTTCCAGCTTACATACCAAATTTTTCTGAACTAGCATCAAACTGTACAAATGCCTATCTGTAGTTACAAAATAATATACCAGCCAGTTTCCTTTTAGTCCGCTTGGCCAAAACCTTAAAAGTGCAAACCTTAAAACCAAACGTATCCTTTTCGTTACCAACTTATGACAGACACCAGCTAGACTTTCCGCCAATAAGACAGAGCCTATGGAGATCAGATTTGCCAACAACTAATATCCTGAACCCCCAAAATATAAAGGACTTCGCAACCGTTCACGTAGTCCTTTGCGCGGGGAACTGTGTTCCCCACCTCCCATATGCGATCCTTTACGCGCGCGTGCGCAGTTCTCTCTCTCATTGACTGTTTTAGGATCATCATCGAGTGTTCCACGGAGAGTATATATATCCAAGCAATAATCTATTACGCAGGCATCGTATTCAGGGACTATATTCAATAAACCGCAAGGCTTTGCTGGGACAAAGACCTTGCATCCATTCCTTGCTCTTCAGAGCGTGCTTATTTCCGTGTATGTTCATCTAGTTCCAATTAAAAACTCTCTTCCATGCATATGTGCATACATTTATTTTACATATATACTATTTATTTTTTATATATAAATATATAAATGTGCGTGTATGTACGTGTTAGTACACCTGTTGGAGAGTTGAACGAGGAAGTCAATTCGAGAATATTTGTGTAAGTTACGAATAGAAAAAAGAAGCCCATATCTTCGCCAGTTTGGAGGTTTCAGGTCTTAGTCGTTTGATATTCATCGACATAGTTAAGTCAATGCGGGAAAAAATTTGAGCTTTTTAAATAATTAAAAATAGCGCATCTTCATTTATTGCTTCATGTCGTACCTTTAACAGTTATCCAAAAATTAATTTGAATGAATAAATTAGATCTCTCGTCAGTTGATTACAACGTTATACCAGCTTTTATATTGTTCCAGAAACAGCTTCTGGGAATCTACTAATTGCTTTGGAATTAAATTCTTGTAGTCGGTATGCAAAGTAAAAAAGGGAGCGTTATTTTTAATTAACTTGCCTGTTCAAATCAATCAACAGAGTGCCTTGTAATTCCTTTGAAAAAAACTGACAAGATCAAAAAATTTACAACTCCCACGGAATTTCTAACGTATTAGTATTGCTGTCAGGTGTGGCCTAATCACGAAAATGAAATACCGACCTCCAAGTACGACTCGCCTTCCAAGTGGAATAATTGACCGGGACGCTCTGAAATGGTTCTACCGCGTCTTCCAAGTACTGCGTTGCACTTTTATTTATTCTCCTTTCATTTCATTAATTACTGTGTACATGCTGTTTGTGTGTTTCGTCTGTGGATAAGAAAATAAATTTATTCATGCAAAAAATGTCCTTGTCTTGTTTATTGCTCCTCTCCTCATTTTAATCATTGTACATGAATCGATTTGAGAAAAATCCTAAGAAGAAACAGACCTCAGATTCGCCTGAGAAAAACACTTCTAATCCTTCCCATGTTGAACAAGCGATTAATTACGATCTTCTTCAGATTTTTTTTCCATGTAATCGTAAAGGGCATTGATTCCCAACCTTTTTATATTTGAGTACCACCTGAGAACTTTGTAGTGTCGTGGCGTACCACTGGTTACGTAATAACTTTTTGAGGGGAGTCAAATTCTGTACACATATGGATAACTTTACAAAATGTATTTAAGTATAAATAAAACAAAATACAGAAAATAAATCCAGAAAACTAGAAAAAGCTGATTATACGTAATTATCATTAACAAACGGCAAATACAATTTCCCAACACTAAAATGGCTTTATCGAAAGGCTAAATGAAAAACTTGCTGTTCCTTATGCTTATTTCATATTAGAGCCACTTCCGATTGCAGGGCGTGCAAGCAAGAAAACAAGTCCATTTTACTTATTACAATTGAACACTTGTGCGTACCACCACAAATGTTCTCGCGTACCATCACCAGTTGGGAACCACTGGTAAAGGGTATTCTATTCTAGTCGGACTTTTAGGGGTAAGATAAAAACGGGTCTCTTGAACGGGCGTAATGTATGTAAACAGCCAAAATACGCGAACAAAACACCTTGTAAATGTTACAAAATCGTCATAGATGTATATTTGCAAATAAGAATAAATCCCCTCCCCCCCCCCATTCCTAATAATTAAAGAAAGAATATGGCTTTTCTCTGCACTTAACTAACAATTGTCCGTTTACGACAATCGTGGTCTATTATACTTGAAATTTTAAATTGACTGTGCCCGATTCGAACTTGGAGAGATCAATGCGAAATGAGTTTTAGCCCCCTACGATACGCGTTTCGTACATTCTATCAGATTCCCGACTTAAACATTTAGACGCTGAGATGGGACCCTCGCTGCACAGTCATTGCTTAGTTTCATACAATCATCTCTAATAATCAAAATGTTAATACCTCATTAGCCAACACCAATAAAATATATCTTTACATTGCAATATAACTAGATGATTGTAGTTCATATATAAGAAGAAAAAAAAAACGTGAGTATATATCTGTGGCTTGGTACAAGAAGTGCCTAAGTCAGTTTTCTCCAAGATGACTTTGTTTGCTCATCTCTGTTTAAAAAATATTATTTTCAATGTAAGAAGTACCCAAGTCTGTACAAAGGTTTAGAAAACACTTTTAAAGCATCGGACAGACTTGGGTAATTCTTACGTTGAAAACAATATTTTTTAAAGAGACATGAGCAAACAAAGTTATCTTGAAGAAAACTGACGTAGGCACTTCTTGTACCAACCCCCCCCCCCACACACATATATATATATATATATATATATATATATATATATATATATGAAAAGATTAATTTAAACATGTACGGCGGGTCAATATGATCTGATATGCATGAGTAATTATAAAAAATGGGATTGGAGGTTTTAATTTCTTTATTTCAAATAATTAAGTCTTATTTGATCCAAACTTGATGACACATTAGCCAGTAATTACAACTATGCCTTATATGCCTTTTATTTAAAATGCTCGTAAACTCGGTCATAGAACAATTTTAAATAAAATGTAGATTTTTTCTTTTTAAATCTCTTAGAGTGTAAAACAAATGGAAAGGAAAGTACACGACAGGAAAAAGAAAATTGTAAGCAACAAAAGTTTTATATGTGGAAAAGGAAAAAGTATATCATCTGAAGAGAAAGTTTGGGTTGCAAAAAAATTTTGTTTTTAAATACTTTTTTGAAGCTCTTTTTCATCTTTCTTATATTTCATTCTACACAAACACAATTTTTCCATTACATAAAAATTAAATTTAACCTCGTAGCACCAATGATGGTGTACCACGATACTCGTTAACTTTCGACGTAGCAACAGCAAAACTACACTTCTTTTGCTGAAAATCATTCAGTAACAATACTGATAATTATCAGAGAACTACATATAAAATAAATATCGGAACCTGATGTGCCTTTAATTCAGTTACTTTAGTTGTACTAGAGAGTTTATTTATTACGAGCCAATTATGACTTACGTATTTTACATTAGAACGAATCACAGGAAATCGCGGAACGAAATCAAGAAATTTTATTCAGAACTGCTGAAACAAGAAAAAAGGCAAACACTGAATTTCGTTAAACTTTTAATTCTTTTTAATAAATGATTTAAAATGTTGAGGACCCAAAATGATGAAATTTTTTAGATAAAGTGAACGAAGACTTGATATTTCTTGTATTGGAAAGAACGTGAAAAATTAACCGCGTTTTCTTACTACTACAGTTAATAAAATAATCAACGCAATAGCTATATAGTTAAAAGGGACGATAGGAAACCTGACGGCAAGGATACGAATGCACGGATTCGTCTCAAGATATCAGATAAGATTAGTACAGGTTGACATTCGAAAATCCGGTCATCGATAATCCGGTTCCTCCACTTTTCCGACATGGATTTTGCAGCGCAATTTCGGAGAACTATTTTATTCAGTTGAATTTAAATTCTGCAGGAATGTGTTATTTAATTGGGTGAACATTAAAATTTCCTTTGCTTTTCATTTACTGTTTAATTTTATTTCTTTAAAGGACTGTGCAAGTAGTCATTTTCTGTTAAATATATACAGCATATATAACCATAAAAAAAAATCCCGCACTCCTTAGGTCCAAAGTTGCCAGATTTTCGAAAGACAATCAATCTGTATTGAATTATTATAAGTAGGAATACGTAATTTTCGTATTTACGAAATAGATGCGAATAAATGCGAAATTCTTCGATATGTGCGAAAAAATACGAAAAAAATTTTTTACTACTTTTCGGCAAAAACTCGGTGATAAACGGCTTTTTAAACGAAATTAGGTAATAATAGCTAAGCAATTATATTAATAAATTATTACTAAGTCCATCCACGGTCTTTAGCTGAGAGATAATGAGAATGGTGAAATCGATCAGGAGCTCAATATTAAGCTGAAGACAACAGCAGAGAACATTTTAAACAAATTGGGTCTACACATGACGACATCCAACAGAACAAACGAAGTCTACCAGCACATTGGCAGATTGTTTTGTCCATCTGTAGCTGCAATCACGCCCACATCCTCTTTGAACACAAATTTATTATTCAAAAGCTTCTTTAAACTACCATATTTTAAAGAAATACCACGGGATGAGCTCATCGATAGATACAACCATTTTCATGGACAGCTACTTAACAGTAGTCAACCAAGAGACTCCTGTTGATGTACATTTTTATTGCAACGAAATGCTGCTACCTTAACTTCGCAAAGGTAGCAGCTATACAAAGCCTCTATAGTCCCGTTAACAGAGTAGATGCTGAGAGATATTTTAGTATGTACTACAACATAGTAATGAATGACAGAATAAGTCAAGTGGTGTAAGTCATAAGAGTTTAACTGCAAAAACTACAAAAAAATCCACCATAAATTGAACAAATTATAATTCATAACTATTATTACAATATTGCAAATAATAACTATTTACAATTCCACCATAAATTGAACATGGAGATTACATATTTGCCCCCAAATGAAAAAAGTTGAAAAAGTGACTTACACCACTTTGCCTTTCAACGCCTCAATTATAAGGTATATTTCAAATTCAAATACCATCCATGAAAGGTTCCAGTCGATAGAGCTGTAACGTCTAGTAAATATTTAGATGATTCGGGATTGGAGTATTAAATAAAGATAATATTGATGCAAGATATTGATTGAAATACAATTGATGGTTTATCAATGGAACTAAATGAGGAGGAAAAGAAAATCGAATTCTCCGACCTACTGCAAGCCCGGCGGTTTGTTTGTTTTTAGGGGGAGGAGGGGGGAAGGCTGGTAAGATTTTCCATTTTTCTCTGAATCAGCCTCAGCTCTCTATGCCCGTGTTAAACACTTGCTGTTAATATGCATACGAATAGTCACTGTTTCGACGCATCTCGATCTAATAAAATGTAGGCTTGTGTTTGAGGAATAGATGCATAAATGTCTGTGATTTATATATATATATATATATACAGTAATCACCGCTTATAGTGTTCAGTGGCTATAAGAATCAACCGTTTATAAGAATCAATATCGCAAAAACAAAAACAAATGTATTATTTCAATGTTAAAATTTTCGCTTTAAAGAATCAATCCACCAGTTTTAAGAATCAGCTTACACTATTCGCTTTCCTTTCATTTTTCAAAAAAAGCCACTTCAAAAAAAGCCCTCAAAAGGTACGAAGTTCTTTCTTTATTTTTTTTTAAAAGAAAGAGTGATAAGATGGGATGGAATACAGTCGTGAAATGCATCCCTTTCTTTGTTAAACATAACAATAGTTTCCCCTGAAACGCTTTAGCTAAACACTGTCCTATTAGCTTGACCCTGCCCGTGCGGATCCGATTTCACTTTTCTCCACTGACAAACAAAGACAGGGACTCTTTTTTCCCACCTCCCACATCCTGGTTGCGGTTTCCTGGGACCCTGAAACCCATAAATCTTCGGGGAAGTGTCCACTATCACTTAGGCAAACGTGTCATTAGTAGATTCAGCATGTTATCAAACCGTGAAACGTAAGCTAGAAGGTGAATCTTGGTCTGAGACTATTGGTATTGAAAGAGGTATAAGCAGCCTCCTGAAAACTTCATTACGTCAAACTACTATAGAAAACTTTTTCTTGCACCCTTACTGTAGTTGAAATGTTAAACTGTTCAGCAGGTATGCTGTAGCAAATATTGGATTTTTTTTCTTCTCTTACTATAATCATGTGTATCTACTTATAGGTCTAGAAATGAAGTTGTATTTTTAAAATTATAAAAGTAATTTTAATGAAAGATAATTAATGCAAATTTAAGAGTATTTTATAGTAAATTTTCTAATATATGTTTACATAGATGTGTGTGTTCCTGTCCAAAAACCTAAATTTCTGCTATAAGAATCAACTGCTTATAAGAATCAAAATCAGCAATAACAAACGTGATTCTTATAAGCGGAAATCACTGTGTGTGTGTGTGTGTGTATATATATATATATATATATATATATATATATATATATATATATATATATACAGTGCCGCACCCGGGATTTTTCCTTGTGGGGGGGGGGGGGGGGGTCCAAGATGAACGGATAAAAGTATTTATAATGCAAAATCAATATTCATAATGCAATTTCTATTTCTTTGTAATTTCTATTTACAGTGGTGCAGCCCCCCCTGGCTGCACCACTGTATGTATATATATATATATATATATATATATAACTTAAGATGATGTTATAATTTAAATGTGCCCATCAGGTCTCTGAAGATGAGATCTGCGGCCTAGTGAAATAATTTAGATACCTCAACGCTTAATTTAGCTAAAGCAAACTATTAATCAAAATTTTAAAAAAACAACATATTTCGCTTAAAAATGGTAACAAGAAAAGAAGAGGTTAAAAAAATAAATTCTACACAATCTATAATTATAAATATGCTTTGACAATTTAAAATACATAACAGTATAGTAGCGCCATCTAGTGAACATACTTTAAAATACATCCCCTAAAATTTGAAAGAATCAAAAGGTTTGATACTTCAGTAGATTTGATGCTGTCTTTTTAGGACTAAGATGCTACTGTGATCACTTATTAATATCCAAAAAATTTGCATTTTCAATAAAACAAGCAATATAGCAATACCTAGTAGACGTTTAACAAAGGAAGAAAAAATAATAAATAATTACACTTTGGTAAGTAATTAAAGTCTTGAACTTTTTAGTTTTTAATATATTTTTCTGATACCTTGGCACTTACATTTACTCCCAAAGTTTTCCAAAAATGTCAGTTTTCAAGTGAAACTCCTTAAGGCGGGAATATATTTCGCCACCAAAAATATTTTTTTTTAAAAAATTTTCTTTTTTTGGGGGGGGGGAGAGAGTGGGTTATTTTACAATTTCAAATCAAGATACAAACTTCTCAGCTAATACACTATATCTACTTCTGCTTCTAACAGAGGTTATAAAACTTGCACAATACTTGACTACGTAGTACTACTGTTCAAAGAGTACAAATGCTCAAAAAAAAAAAGAACTATTTGAAACCGTAGTACACAACAGCAATCAGATCAAACTATAATGGTTATCCCAAAATGTGATGCGACTCTAAACAACAAATTATTTCAACTCTCTTCGGACTATCCAGTACAGTGTCAAGCATAACAAATCTATGAAGCAATAAATACTGATTATAAAAAATAATAAAAAATGGGAGGAATTAACATAATGCGTTTTATGTATAATCTGCTATGTTTTAACTTGAATTCATTAGCTTTACAGTTTTGAGCATACATGTGTATACACTTTTTTATTCTAATACTTTTCAATCCCATTACTCACCAATTTATTTATAATCAAAGCATTTTAATTTAAATAGTGATTGCTATTTTAAATTAAACTATTATTTTGAAGGATAGATACAGTTTCTGAAAATAAGCTGACAAGTGAAAATAGTTGGGAACTATTGGTCTAGGGTTGGCTAGTTGGTTGGTTGAGAGTGCTACAGTCATGTTTTGCTACACGAGGGCTGGTGAAAGTGGATTCTGAATGGCTATAAACCTGCCGATAGTGGGACTCCAACTGACAGACTATACCAAACGCCAGAAAATATTGGTCTAGGGAAAACTATTTACCATTTATCATTTGCAGGCATTAAAGTTGATTCTCCAAGACAGCAGAAGAATGAAAGTACACATACAAAATAAAGTAAATTCTTTTAATTAATTATACAATTCTTTACGTTACATACCTATGATAAACAGTTTTAACCTATTTAGTAGGTTACAATTGCTTCATCTAATAGATTTCAAAGAAGCTTTGAACGACTCCTTTTTGCTTAATGACTTTTATTCTCTAAATATGGGAAAACTGGTCTAGGTGGTTCATCATGGGGCCAGAAGTTAGGATATTTCACAACATTATCAGGGCGATCTGGGAAGTAGTCTTCAAAGTCATCCATTGTCATCTCTTTAAAAGGCATCATATTCTTATACCATTGGAGCTTTAAAAAGACAAACATCAAATTTTTAATATAAAACTTAAAATAATAGTTATATACAATAAAATTAATTAAAAAAGAGTAATAAATTATCATTAACTAGGGAGGATTTTAAAAATAAGAAACAGCAGAAATATATTTGACAATACATAAAAATACAAATTAACCCGACAGTAGTCATGTGTCAGTCTTTTTGCCACCGAAATCAGTAATCTTCCTTATATAATCTTAAAGTTACAATGGAGAAATTCTGTATAGCTGACCTTCACTGTTCGCCCTTTTGTGTAGTAAAGTTGAAAGTCATTCCTGTGGTTTCTCAGACTTATTGCATTCTAAAGTTGAAATTGGTCTGAACGACCGATTTGTGATCATTAGTGTTAGCTCATTTTTCCCCTTTCCAGTTTCCATGAATTTCTCGGAATTTTGTGAGGAACCACCCAAAAAAAGTTGTTCAATCCCCAAAAACTAAAAGGTGTAGTTTTTCAAAACAAAGCAAAATGAAAAACAAAAATTTGTCAACAATGTAGCTTGTATAGAACATACGTATAATTTGAGAGAAAATTTTCTTCCTGTTTTTATTATTTTAATAAATATTATTATACAAACATTAACTGAAATATTAATAGCAATCTTTGAAACATACAATTGAATATTTAATTTAATTAAATAAATGAATGATGTAAACTGTATCTTTTCAACTTCAATTGGCTACGAGTGCTGGAGCACCATCAAAACCAACCTTACTCAGGTTCTGTCCTTCAAAATAATTTATTCCAGCACGATTTCAAATTTATAATTTAAAATTTATTCTAATAAGTAATTTTCTGTGTCTTCATAAATCCGGCCAAATTATTTATTAATTTTTATTATTTAAATATATTTTGCAACAAAAAAAGCGTTATTAAAAACATTTATGTAAATGTCAACTGAATATATATTTAAATAAAATAAATAATAATTGCTGTAAAATGTATCTTTACAGAGTCAATCAATATTTTTTTTCCTATATTCTCCACTTTCAATTATCTCGTAACACAACAAATTTCCTCTCTTGTTTTCAGCTAACTGGTAATGGCGGCAAATGGACCGAACATGACTACTTGTGTTCTAAAAAAAGATGCGACTACTCTTGGGTTAATTTCACTATGTAATTTCCTTCATATATATCATTCCAAAGCTAAGAACAAACAGAAAAGTGTGTTTAATTTAGAAAATAAATTGAACAGAAGATTTTGTTCTTAATGAATTGCTAAACATAGCCATATCTTGAATAACATGGTTATTGAATTGCACGAAGTCAAATAATGTGATAATAAACTGTGACAACCCTTGAATAACACAGTATTCAAATTACAACCTTTGAAAATAACTGATAAATTTGGGAAATTCTCTATTAACACAGTAGACATAGTTATTATGATGTTTTATGCAATTTTAAAAATTTCACAATTGATTTCTTTAGAATGTAAACTTTTGGAACCGAATGTCTATTTTTATATGAAGCTTAAAGTAAGTCTCAAATTACATGATTTTGAATAAAATGGAACCTATTAACCATGTTATTCAAGGACTGACTGTACTTTAAAGATTGAACTCAGTTATTCTTGATTTTTTTTTTTAATACAGTTCAGAAATTTTAAATTTACTTTTGCAAAGCTCCTCAATTTCTCTTGAAGCTGATTAATTAGGTAAGCATCTGATTTTGAGACAGCTAAATTATACATATCTCAGCATGTAAATTATCAAATATTTCTATATACACTCTCAAAATTAAACATACCAGTATCTACTGTAATAATCCTCCCTTTCATTTTATGATGTCACAATATTTTCTTTAAATAAAGTGCACAAAAAGGTCTCATTACAACATCATAAAAATAGCCAAATATAGTCTCAACTGATGCAACAGAAATCTAAACTGCAATATACCATATAACTTGAAAATTTATTGTTATTACAGTAATGATTATGCATCACAAAACCCTTTTTTTTCAGCTACCTTTTAATATTTCTGGATTTTACAAAATAGTTGATTAATTTACCTTTACATTCCTCTTTTCCAAATTACTGTGTCAGTCTCACTAGCAGTGGTGGATCAAGCACTTACCTTGCCCCAAGCACAATCTTGGTTTGAGGCTTCATTGTTCTAAATACTAAATAATGCTATCAAATCAAAATTTTTACGTAATTAAAAAAAATTGCAGAAAGTATCTCTTCTTAAAGCTGCTAAATTTCAGAGGCCCCTGAGAATCAGAGGTCCCAAGTGTGTGCCTCTTGCACCTGTGCTATGATCTACCACTGCTCATTAGCACTAAGTAATATTGCTAAGTAATTTGTGTTTTATCTTTTCTCCTCCTTATCACCCTTAACAGTTTATCTCTATAATGAAAGTATTACTATATGCATAAACTGCTGTTATTTGCTACTATCTAGTAACATTAATTTTTCTAGTATTTTACTGAAGAAAACTGTTCCCTACAATAGCACCAACATGAAAGATTTTAAAAATTAAATACTTTTTAACTCACTGCAAAAGTTTTTTATAATATAAACATATTGTATGAAGAATGCAAATTCATATTACTTTTCTTTTAGCAAAATGGTGCTAAGCAATAAGTTTACTTTTAGGAGACCAACTGTTGAATTCAGCATGCCACTACAAATTATCCGACTGTAAATTTAATTTTTTCTTAAAAGAATCTCCTTTAAAGTAATGTAATAAACTGCATACTAACAGTACCTATCAATTAAAAATCATTTCCTTTGTATGTTGAATGAGCATTTATAAATAAAAAGTGGCAAATCTGATAAAACAAAGGTTTGCAGAGTAAAAAATTGTTTGAAAGACAAAAGAGAGATTGAATAAAAAATAAAGTTAAAAAAATTTTAAAAGTCATTATACAAAGAAACACTTAGCCACTTACAAATCATATGACTTTGCCCAGACAAGATTGTTATACAAATAAAATGTCACTTATAGTTTGATTTTACTAAACTGTGGTAAACAGAAATGCAGCATGAGAGAACATATACATGTTGGAAACTGAGCAAAATCTTATAACTAAAAAAAAAAAAATCCTTCAACAATGATAGTCAAAGGACCAAATGCTTTAAGAACAAGGTATTCTCTCTTCCCACACATGCAGTAATAAATGAAACACATGGAAATATCCTAATATAAACTACACAAAAGGAAAAATTCATAAAACATAATTCAAGCACGCAGCCTTTCCAAGCATTAGAAAAGAAAAAATATAAATAAGAATTTTAAAACTTTATTTTTAACGTTCATGAACATCAGTAGATATGCATGCAGGACAACAGATACCACACACTCCTAAAAGTATATTTAGTATGATAGAATAATTGTAATTATGATCACAATAATTTAAACTTGTATTTAGAAACAGATTTAGTATTTGTGTGCATGCAATTTCCTACTTTATTATTCTTCAACAAATTACACAGAAGATAACAAATCTACACTAAGTCTCACTTTCAGTTTCTAATAAATATTGAGGCATATTAAATTTCTGGGTTACATGACCACTGATTCATTGACATAAAATTCTTTGAACAATAGCTTTAATATTTGGACAAGAAATGACAAATATTAAAGTAATTTGAGATAATTTCATGAAATGTGAATTTTAACAAAAATAATTCAATGTACTATATTATATATACAGTGGTACCTCGGTACTCAGTGGTGCCGGAAAGGGGGGGCAAGGGAGGAAATGTGGGTTTCAAAAGTCAAAAGCAACAATACTGAGACTGATCTAGAGGTTGTTGAATTAATAGATAAACATTGCCAGTTCTTTCCTGGCATCAAAAAAGCGTTACAAATTTTTTTAGCCTTACCTCCTACCACAACAACAATTGAACGATCTTTTAGTACGCTCCGACGGGTAAAAACCTGGTTGAGATCAACCATGTCTCAAGAGAGACATGGTTGATCTCTGACCAATTACTTGTTTGAATTGATCTGAACCAATTACTTGTCGTTAATTGGTTCCAGAAGGCATAACGAATACCGAAAATGATGAGTAACGAGCAAATTTTTCCCACAAGGAATAATGTGAATTGAATTAATTCATTCCTGAAAATCAATAATTTCACATTTTACTGCGGAATTTATAAATTGATAGGGTTGTTTTTTTATAAAATCTTTAAACTAGAGAGATATAATTTAAAACAAAAATTAGATAAAATAAAATTTATCTTCACTCAACCTGAACTGAAAGAAGTTGATGGCCTAATGAGATAATAGTGAAGTAGAGGAGCAAGATCAGACAAGCACCTACCACACTCATACTTAGCTATTATCTCTTTTTTCTGTTCTATCCTGGTTCTTACACTATTTTCCTTTTATACTGAGAGATATCACTGACTTCTTCAAACTCATGATGACTTGTAAGGAAGAAAAATAAGCATGAAATGAAAAAAAGCACAAGTACGTGCACAATGAAATAAGTGTAGCACAAATTACTATGATAATAGTGGCACGGTCTTTCTTTTCATCCAGAGAGACAGGATATGGGGGCACCATCTTGTCTCATACTTGTTTTAGTATAGGTGACAAGTGCTGAGCAAGCGACAAGTACCAAAGTAATTTTTTCGTGTCCAAATGCGATGAGTACCAAGCTAACGTCAAGTGCAAAAGGATTTTTTCTGTGTCAAAATGCAACAAGTACTGAGCAAACACTGAGTACCAAAGAAATTTTTTCTCATCAAAATGCAACAATTACCGAAGTATGACTGTTTTTATATATAATAATAATAAAACCTGAGATATGTGGAAAAAAATCTATGATTTACTGACTTAGTGCAAGTAATTTTTAAATTATTAAAACTTAACTGTATTTATCACCTGATATATTAGGTTTGTTATTGTATAAGTCTTGACACAAATAGTGTGCTATCATTTTAATTTTATGTAATTTTATTTTCTAAAGCTATTCTTTGCCACAGATTCTGACCAAAACTCAATAATAAATCACCATCAGATAACAAGCATAATAAGCTAGCAGAAATTTTCATAACAGAACACTAAGTCAAAACAAAATTTAAATTAATATCAAGCTACTGAAGAAAATTTATTAGAAATGAATCACATTCATAAATGAAAAGGTATTTACCCTTTTTTCAGCAACTTGACAATGAAGATCTGCAAGTTCCTTCAGTTTTTGAAGTTTAAGGTCCTAAAAGTAAAAGAAAAATAGTAAAAAAAAAAGGAATCTAAAATCTGGCATTACTCATACCACTAAATATAACTTGCAACCACTATATTGGTAACAGTATAAAATGCAATGCACTGATAGTCTCGAACACACTGAAGTAAATTTAACATCTAAATTAATTCAGAGTAATATTTCTCAAGTTACTGCTTTCACTAATTCACATTCATATGTAATTTTCATGTTAATATTAATTCACATGGAAACATAGCAATTTATTTATTCCTAAGAATAGAAAAAAAAAGCTAATTTCAGTCATACTGTGTATGAAAATTATAAATGATTACAAACTATTAAATGAATATCACCAGGATTTTATAACAGAAAAATTAACTTCAGAGGAAGTAAGTTGTTGCATTCCCTTTATTGTATTTACGAAGACAGCTATTAATCACGAGTGAGTTTTAATTAAAAACTTATTAAAAGCTTTTGAACAGATTCAATGACATTATTAATAAACAATGTCAATCTATTTCAATTATTCATCTAGTCATTCCAACATTTTTAATACAGTTATTTGTTTACCCGAGATCATAATTTTAAAGTTTTAACTGACATTAATTCATAACTACAATATTATTATCTAATTCCAATAAATTGTTGACATTTGCCTGGTCTTTCTTAAGCTCACAATTATTTCAGTAATACCCAGTTTTATGGTACAACAAAATTCAACAATTCCTTTCAGAGTTCATTACATTTAGTAAAAGTAAATATATGATTAATGGTATGGTATAAATTAAAAAATGTATTTAATTCCTCGTCCCACTAACAAACTTTTAATAAAATCACAGAATTACATATATTTCTTCAATTAATGATTTTTTAATGAAAATACACTGGAAGTCGACTGAAATAAGAAAATATAAAGGCACATCTTTGAACACAGAATTCTATAATATACAAAATAGTTCAACATACAGAATAAATTCATTTAAAAGAAAAAAAGACTTTTTTACCAGTTAATTTTAGTGAGAATCTATTCAAAGAGTATACAACAACACTCATTTATACTTCTAAACACAATTTAAAACAGTCTTATTATGTAAAATAATGCATTCACACATTACTCAAAACTAATGTTACAAAAACATTCACATTCACTTACATTAACACTCACTTTTTTTTTTCATTTATAACTACCTTAAATATAGTCTACATGTATGAGTATGTACATGTTTGTGTTCTTATCTCTATGAGTGTATTTTAGATTTTGTAATGAGTATTTATATTGGAATTTCGGGACGAAATAATTCTGAATTTTCATGTAAAATAATTATAAAGATATACCGGGTGGGCAGAAAGTCCGTGACACATTTCAGAAAATAATATATAAAATAGAAATTGCCATAAAAGAGTTCAGTTTGCAGTCACTTCTTTAATAGAATGTTAAGTTTTTTTATCAACAGCAAATATCGAACTGCTGCCAAAAGAGGGCACCACAGGACCAAAAATCCATAGAATGACATTTTATATGAAAAACTTTTTAATAGTTACCCTTACAGAACAAGTTTCTTGTTACTAAATTTCGATATGGGCACCTTTTGTAGCTTGTGTCACATCTAGGCGATACTCGATCTCATTCCACGTGCTTGTCAACATGGATTGTGGAATATTCTCAATGACTTCTATGATCCGCGTCTTGAGCTGTGTAATGTCGGTCATTTTCGAAGCGAAGACTTTGTCCTTGACATATCCCAAGAAAAAATCAAGCGGAGTTAAATCTGGAGACCTGGGTGGCCATACTAGTGGACCATCTCATCCAATCCATCGCTGAGGGAATTGTGTATCGAGGTAGCTGCGTACAATTTTTCCCCAATGTGGTGGAGCTCCATCTCGTTGCCAAAAGATGTTAGGTATATGGGATATTTGTGGAATGGCAAATAACTGCAACATATGAGGTGGTGAAAGGCAAAGTGGTGTAAGTCAGTAAGTCAAGTGGTGTAAGCCAAAAGAGTAACTACAAAAACTACAAAAAATTCCACCATAAACTGAACAAATTATAATTCATAACAATCATTACAATATTGCAAATAATAACTATTTACAATTACACTATAAATTGAACATGGAGATTACATATTTGTCCCCAAATGAAAAAAGTTGAAAATGTGACTTACACCACTTTGCCTTTCAACGCCTCATATCCAAATAAACTTCTTTAGTTACAGTCGATTCAGCAAAGAGGAACGGACCAATGACACAGTCTGCCATTAAAACCAATGACACAGTCTGCCATTAAACCACATCAAACATTAACTTTTGAACTATCACGTACCGTTTCAATTATAAAGGTGTGGATTTTCAGATCCCCATATTCTGGTGTTGTGCTTATTGACGTGGCCCGACAAATGAAACGTTGCTTCGTCCGTAAAGATAATGCGTTGTAAAAAAACATTATCAACATCAATGCGATGCAGCATATCAACAGCGAAGTTGAAACTGATTGGCAAATCACTCGGTTTTAATTGCTGTACGAGTTGCATTTTGTATGGTTTAAAGTGCAGTCGTTTATGGAGCATATCCCTTATTGATGATCGGGCAACTTCTAGTTCAATGGAAGCCTGTCTTGTTGATTTTGTAGGAGAACAAGTAAAAGCTTCACGTATTCATTCGACATCGCTATCACAGGTTGATGGTCGACCACTTCTTGGTTTATCCAGAACACTACCAGTCTCTAGAAATTTCTTATGCCAGGACAAAATGCTGTTTCGACTTGGAGGTGGTTTATTAAATTTGGTATGAAAGTTACGTTGCACTTTTACAATTGATTTGCTTTCAAAATACCAATCAACACAATTCGCCTTTTCAGTGGGAGAAGTCATTTTAAGAATGACGTAATTTGCAAACAAAGCGAAGAAATGGCATTCAAAAATGAGAATATGTCATTCTATGGATTTTTGGTCCTGTGGCGCCCTCTTTTGGCAGCAGTTTGAAATTTTCTGTTGATAAAAAAACTTAACATTCTATTAAAGAAGTGACCGCAAATTGAACTCTTTTATGGCAATTTCTATTTTATATATTATTTTCTGAAATGTGTCAAGGACTTTTTGTCCACCCGGTATGTCAAAAAGGTTTACCTGTTTGATAATTCTGAGTTAGAAAATCAATAAATTGTTAAATCTTGCAATCTATAAAGAGCTTTTGCTACTGAACTTAATCTTGCCCTTCAACAATTCTAAGATGATAATTAATGATTTTTAATATTTTTTTTCTTAATTTAAAAAAATTTTTATGACAGTTTTTAATATATTTTTTCTTAATGTAAAATTTTTTTTATGACGGACAGTTTTCAAGAAAATTTACTGAAGTGACAGACAGATACATGACAGTTTTAGTGTTCATCAGATTTCTAGAAACTCAAAACAGAATATTTACTTTTTGGCATACTTACAACTTCTGCAGTTTTGTATATAATAAATTTATTGTATAAATCTCAAAGATAGCAATGTTTAGGACGATAAACAAGTGAAGTTAAAAAGTAAGATTTTTTAGAAACGTTATACAAGATATTTATACTGTACATCATACAGATGTTATACTAAAAATCTTTAAGCATTATGAAACTGGAATAATTTTCTAGTATCAGGTGTTTTCTGCAGATCAAAGGCAAGAGAGCAAGAGATTCCATTAGGACACATTCTCCACAGGAGCAAGAGATTCCATTGTAGACATGAACATGCATAGCATGTTTTTATAGAAGCTATTAAATTTTCTTACACATATCCCAGTCAAGAAAATGTATACATCTTTTATGCTTTAACAACACATATTTCTATCATAAGTAAACAAACTACATCCTGCTCTTAGTTGTTTTTTTCCCGTAGTAACTTTCCTAACTGAAATTAGAAACTTTGTTAAATCAGGCTACTTTCTTTGTTAAATCACACTGATCACACAGAACAGGAGCATTTTGTTTAAGTAAATATCAAACAATCTCTTAAATTCAAAAATTATTATACAGATATTTGAAAATCTAAAACTAGAGAGATTAAAATCAGCAAATAAGATAATTAAAATTCAAATAATCACATATAAAGTCGAACAAGGAAGTTAACTTACCACTTGCTTTTCTTGCTGATCAATAAGAGGTGAAACTTTATCAGCAGGATATGGAACTTTCAGACTATTATACTGAAATAAGAACAATATTTTTTTTATGAAAAAGTTAACTTAAACAGGTACATAGAAAGAAAAAACAAGATAATAGCAAAGTCTTACTTAACCTCTACAACCTAATGATAGTAAAATTAGTTACATTACTCAGCTAAATCTTTTACTGAAATTTAACACATTCCGACAATTTTCACTCATGAAACCTTTTTAAAAATATAAACATCTGCTACAGTACATGAAAAAAATAAAGGAAATAAAGGAAAATAAAGGAAAAGATTATCTAAAACTTTTAAAAATCTATACTTTCTTATAAACGTTTATTACACTCCTAAATTTATTTTGCTGTTTAAGAGTATACTTAGAAAATGATTCAATAGAAATATTCAGGATAAGAAAAAATTTAGCATGATAGAACTTTAAAATTGAAATCTTATATCAATCTAATAACACTTAGCTTTTAAAAATAAACCTGTGAAAGAAAAATGTGCAAGTCATTAAATTATTTCATCTATTCTCTTATTACCTTTATCAACATTAACCATCCTTTGTTATTAAAACAATGACAATCAAAGCAATCAAACTAGAAATTTATTAAATTCACATAAAACACAAAATACAGAGGCTGTTCACACATTTTTTAGACGATGTATATTGTATTCACAAAACTAAATTACATAAAATTCTTGTGTTTTAAATGTTCCCTTTAATGAAATAAAATGTTCCCTTATTTGAAATCCCTTATTCTGAACTATCTTTCGACAATGCAATTTCCAGGAAAATAATGCCTTTTGAAGTGTCAGAAGAGGTATTCTATCCCATTCCTGCTGAACAGCTTTCCAGAGTGCTGTAAGGGTTTTGTGACGACGTTTGGATAATGCAGATTTTAAAAGTTCGAAAGCACAAAAATCCATAGGTGATACATCGGGAGATTTAGTAGGGATATCAGTGAAGGGTAAGGTTCCATAGCTGCAATTCATTCTACTTTTCCTCATACATACCCAGACTCTAAAAGACTTGAAATTTGTAAATATAATCTAGGATCTTTTACAATCTAAGCATAAAAATATTATACTAGAGCGTGTTCCTTCACACTGGGGTATATTCAGATGTGAGATGTCTAAATTGCTGGCAAGGAAAAATACAGACATAACACAATCTTCACAGGATACCATACCTCCCTCATCTATTGTGAAAATTATTAAAAATATGGAAAAAATTTCTGAGACCAGAGAGTTTAAGCAGATCAGAGATAATGAACTAAGGGATACTCTATTTAATACCCCAAATTTTCCAAAGTGTCCTACTGTAGCAGCATTCCAGTAGGAAACTCAGCATTACTATATGGCTAAATATAATTCAAATTTAATATTCTCTGGCCTAAATAGCAAAATTTGTGTAACTTTCATAAAAATGGCCTAGTTTCTACCCAGCATTTAAGAAAAATAATGAAATATCAAAAACAGTATTTTTGTGCATTTTTAATTATAAATAAATGTAAAAAGTTAAATCTATAATGATTTACAACTTCCCCCTACAAATTTCCTATTTCTAAATATCTGAATTTCCCTGAATCCTACAACTGAAAAAAATTTTGATTTCTGATCAGATGGGATTGTTCTTAATAATAAACCCAAAATGTTGTAATAGAATTTTATATTCAGAACAACAATTTTACACTATATGAAATAGATTCAGTACATTTATGGTTTAAAAATCATATATCAAGACATTAAATAAAGAAAAGCAAAAAGATAACCTCTTCTTGCAGACAAATTATTTAATACTTGAAACACAATTTAGTAATGCTCTTTAAGATTAGGTAAATCAGCTATGAACAAAATAGGATATTTCAAGTAAACAGTAAAAAATTAAATTACGATACCCATAAAGAAAATTGTTATAATACTCAAATATCTATAAACGGTCACATAAAAAATATAAGTTCTTCATCTGAAGTCTTTTCAAACATTTATATTCAAATTTATAAAATTCCTACCTGCTTTTCAAATTCAGCCACCATTGCAGCATTTGGCAAACGAGCACGATATGAAGCAAAATCAATACCAGGAGGTTTTTCTGGTAAACCCATCAAACTGCAAAAATTAAATTATATTAACAGACTGAACATAAATTATTCTTACATTTAATATGTAGTTAAAAATATTACAAATAAAAATTTAGGTACTTTTCTGCTAGCAAGGCCCAAGTGATAAGTTGCCAAATACGGTTCACAAGTAACATTTTTGGGGTATTTTTTTTTTATAAACTGTAACTCACATGACTGAGCATGAATGAATAAAATATATAAGTAAACAGAAATTTTATTCATTATTCAGTAAATACCTAATTAGGAAGCCAAAAAACTTTAATGTCATTCAAAATATCTTCACAAGGATTCTCTCTTGGTTGTAAGCCACAGAAATTCAGATAGGTTCAATGGCATAAATAGTTGCATGCCATTCCTTGACGATTTTTACATCGTCATTTGATACTTCTCCCCAAACTTTTTTTTTTTTGTGCTATTCAGAAGAAAGCAAGTATATTTCGTGGTTTCTAGTCAGTTTTCAATTTTTATTCATGCATATTTGACCTCTTCAGAGTTATTTAGTAATCTCCCGCATGATTTGTATATACAGTGGAATCTCAAACTATCGTTTTTCAAGGGACCAATGGAATTGAAGGATAAACACAGTAAAACGATAGATGCAGGAACATAACAAAGCAATAGGATCGTCGGGACTGGGAGAAATGAAGGACACATATGGGAAAATGATGATTCAGGGAACGATCGATCGAGATTCCACTGTACTACTATGTTTTGTTTTACTGACTGCATCGCCTGCAGATTCATAGTATAGCAGGTAGATGGACCAATGGAATATAACAGTTTTGCCAGGGCATACTGGAGGACATCTTGTAAGCATAGTAAACATAGCTGACTAAGCTTACAATGTATGGTCGCCCAAGATTTATGCCAGCGAATCCGCCATCTACTTCCCTGTTTTGTATGTAACAATGCTTCTTTAAAATTTAACATATCTATAATCTATTTAACAGTTTCATTGAGTTGCCAGTATGGCGACTTAATTGTCGCCAATGGTGATATTTGTAAGCACAATGCAAAATGCATGCGGCTAACAGAAAAGTACTAAAATGTATAATATAATATGAAATATTCTAGAAAGACAAGCAGAGAATTTTTTGAACAATTTCTTTAACCTCATATCTGAAAATGCTGATCTATAAAGGCTAATAAAACTGGTAAAAAAAATATTTCAGGTAGTTTCCTCTAGCAAAAGTACCGCAGGTTATTACTGTAGGCACAATGCAAAATGCATGCGGCTAACAGAAAAGTACTAAAATGTATAATATAATATGAAATATTCTAGAAAGACAAGCAGAGAATTTTTTGAACAATTTCTTTAACCTCATATCTGAAAATGCTGATCTATAAAGGCTAATAAAACTGGTAAAAAAAATATTTCAGGTAGTTTCCTCTAGCAAAAGTACCGCAGGTTATTACTGTAGGATTACTTATTGTTTGCTTACCTTTTTTTTTTTTTTGGGGGGGGGGGGGGGGGGTTGGTACTTTTCTGTTTAACTGTTTACTGCTACTGGGTTTGGCACACTGCCAAAATTATAACTCGCAACATAGGACAATTAATTTCTCTCCGAAGGATTGTTATTGAGGAACATAATCCTACGTTAGAAATTTCAGAAAATTTATCATTCTATAAACAATTTTTATTGTATTCAATATACACTGTTCTAGAGCTTGCACTTGACCTGAAAAACAAGTCAAATTTGCTCCTTGGCTCTATAACAAGGAATCAAATTTTCCTAAAAACACCAATTTACTAGGCAAATGCGAGTCTTGTAAGCTCTGGGATCCTTAATTCAAATTACACTGTATTTTAATATGAGGAAAAGATTTTTGTTAATTTTTCCTTCCAGAAACTTGCCCTAAAGAAGATATTTTAGAAATGTATCTCATTGCATGAAGCTCATTTTGACAACACTTTACAAAATAGTATTACATTAATAATTGTGCAATTCATGGTATATAATTATATTCATAACAGTAAAATATTGAAAAATA
Organism: Dolomedes plantarius; assembly: GCA_907164885.2. NCBI lineage: Eukaryota > Metazoa > Arthropoda > Arachnida > Araneae > Dolomedidae > Dolomedes > Dolomedes plantarius. The sequence continues at coordinate 111,683,021 of OU015498.1, forward strand.
CCTCCCTAATAGATGCTTCAATAACACTTTTTATGCATGGAGATCATAACCACAGATGGGAAAGTTATTTTTCAAACTATATAAATTTATGTCAATTAGAAATAAAAATTCTTAACAGAGCTATTATATATATATATATATATATATATGAATAAATAGATAGATATAATGTATGAGCTGATTTTTATGAAATCTAAGAAACGGTTAAAGAGAGTTTAGACACAGAAATATGAACACGCTTTTTTTTTTCAGATATGAAACTGACAAAATACAGTTTTCTCACTCATTGAATTTGAAAAATATACGAAACAATCACTAATGAAAAGTAAAGAAAAATCAAATTTTAAAAAACCCTAACAATAAGATTTTAATCACATTTTTGAGTCAGGCTGTTTTAATCTCTTAAAATATTTTAACTATATAAAGATGCCATTGTGTTTTACTCATTTAGCTGTACCATTCCCCTCAAATACATTGAAACTTAATTAAGCTACTGAAAAAACTTTTTTAATTAATCTAATATCAAATATGTTAAATAGTAACCTATAATCAAGGCATCATTTTAGCTATTGTGATACAGAGTTTTGTCAAGATCAATTAGATAACTTGTGAGAATCAAGAAGTAATGGTTATCTATTATTAAAAATTGAATTATCATGACTAATATTTCTATTATCTTTGCTGCAACAAAGAAAAAAAAGGGAGAGAAAGTGTGATATTACGATTGGCACCTAAGTAATTAGGAGAAAATGCATAATCAGCCATTGAAAATGGCAATTGTAATGTTAATTTCCACCAGTCCCCAAAGAACCTAGTGATGCCACTTAATTCCTGATATGAATTCAACCAGCCCATCTATTAAGTAACATTCTCGAAGAGCATGGCTTTGTTTAATATTTAGCTTGACAAAGATCTTAACCCACTTGTAATAAAACGGATATCTATAAATACAAATGCACGCTATCATATATAAACATGGTTCATTCCATAAGTTAAAGATACTTATTTCTATCATTTTAAAACCACTGACGAAAAAATTTTACAATAAAATAGAAAATTTTACAATAAAATAGTTATCTATTTCACAAACAATTTATTTATAAATGTCTCAAATATACACATCAATGCACTGCATTTTACATGTATATGAAATTAAACACACATCAGATTATTTTACACAAATAGTAAATTAATTGAGTGCACAGATAGTAATTTTAAACACTTAGTACTAAGAGAGTCTACTCATAACGCAAAAATTACTGGCAAATCGTATACATATACAAAATAAAGAAATTTTATATGAAGGACACGATAAGTCAGCCGCACACGGTGAAGCTGAATTCAGATTACGAATCAAATGAGCTAAAATTTACTTTTTAGTGTAATTATCGACTTTAGATTTGAACTGCTGAAAGTTTAGCTTTTCTGAAGGTGGTACTCTTTCGGCAAAAGCTGCCCAATCAATACTTGTTCTTACAAATCTTCTCGCAGCCATCTTACAGAGGTCAGAAAAATCACTTCGACAAACTGTTACAAATGTTAGAAATCACATATCACCGATACATGTTGCCATTTCAAAGCCGAAAATTAGAAAAATTTAAAACCCATTTCGCATTATCTCTCTGAGACAGACAAAAAAAAAAAAAAAACTTATTTCTGATCTTCAGCAAAGGTAGCATTTGAATTCTTACACGCGTATTTTGCCCTGTGTATTGGGAGAACGCTTAAAACTTCTGTAATTAAGTGGTATTGTTAAATGGGGCTCAAACATGGAGATGCAAGATCTAATTCAGTAAAATGAATTTTTTTCTGAAACAACAAAAAAAAAAGGGGGGGAACTTTTCTGAGTCAAAAACCCCATTGAACATTCATGCAGTTGTAACAAATTAATATATCTTAAACCAGGATCAGAATCTAAATATATTGGAAATAATTCAGTTAACATTTCCGTTGTCATTTCGTGGAAGAACCTCGATTTTGTTGTTGTTGTTGTTGTAATACAGAAACCTATGGACAAAGCCCTTATGCTAAGGGCCTGTTCATATAGGAGTCCGTAACGTTGCGTTAAGGAAAAGATGACGTTAAGACGAAAATAAACCAATCATAGGCCTCCAAACGATTAGCAATGAAATTTTTAACGCCTATGATTGGTTTATTTTTGTAACAACGTCATCTTTCCCTTAACGCTTCGCAACGGACTCCTATGTGAACAGGCCCTAAGTGTCCACTTGAGAGAAAATCTAGAGAGAAAGTCTCGAGATTAATCTCAGGGTGTTGTCCATTTGAAATCACTTACGCTCTCGAGACAGGTTCGTGAGACTCGAAGGTCACTGCAGTCTCGTGACCAGGAACATTTCGTGTCGGCTTGAGAGTCAACTCGCAGTCAGTTGTGTGATTTGATCGCAATTTGTTTATTTTTCTTTTCTTTCCAAATGGATTCGCGTCAAGGCCTAGCTTTTATAATTGTGTATAAAATTGTGAAAAAGCGGAAAGTGAAAACAAGGAGTGTTGGATAAGAAAATGGGCGGATCGACGAATTGAATTCGGAGGTTATTCAACACTATTAAATGAGTTGCGGTTGTTCGATGCACAACAGTTCAGAAATTTTAATCGGATGTCTGCAGCATAGGCGTAGCGTGCTTCTAACCTCTTTTTTTTCGGGGGGGGGGGGGGCGGCATGAACTGAATTCAGTTAGGGCCTTCCTCGGCACATTGACTGCTGTACGGTCCTTAAAATATGAAATATGATTTTTTCGAAATTGAATATCAATAGAAATTACATTTGAATAATATTCAAAAGTTATACAATGAGAAAAATAAATATAATATAAATAAAATGAGGAAAAAATATAGCATCGCATTTTTGTTATGGAACATATCATTGTTAAAAACAATGTTAAGGCTAAAGGCATAATCGGAATCTTCAGTTTCACAGTTTGAAAAAGCGGGAAAAAACCAACTTTCTTAAAAGTTTTCTACAATTTTCCGATTTTAATTAAACTTTTATTAACTTTTAATTTATTTCAAGTTAAGTTGGTGGGAACGCCCCCCCCCCAACTTAGTAAAACACCATATTGTCAAACACCATATTTAGTAAAACACCATATTGTCAAGCAAGATACAAAATCACGTGATGCAATTCCTGTTCATGACAAATTGATGGTCACACTTCGTTTTCTGGCTTCAGGTAAGCATATTTATTTTAAACACTACAAACTATCAGTTATCACTTATTACTATCTTTTATTTTCAACACTACAAACTGCATATGTAGATCCAAGTTTTTGACCTAACAATATAGGGTTAACAAAACAAAACAACTTTGTACAATAAAACTCAAAATTTATTTATTGTACAGCACTACAAAACATAGCTGTAACAGATTCACAAATAAACGAATAATACGCTAAAAGTACCAACTAACAACTAAAGGGAAGAAACAAAAGAAAATGACCATCACCGTTTTTAAATTTTGTCTCAATTCGAACATGCTCATTTTTTTTCGCAATTCCTGTATAATTTATGTTTCCTGTTCCATAAAAACTCCTGTTCCTCATAAAGATGGATTAACTCCAACACTTTATCATCAGTCCACTATCTTTTATCTGATACAACCTTCTTTTCACTCATTTTGAAAAAAATATTTACCGATTTATATTTATTGCGAAATAAAAATAAAAATTAAATAAAAGAATAAAATCGAGTCTCAGCTCTGACAAAAATCTTCCAACACTGACGGAAGACTGGAGACTAAGGGCCTGTTCACATAGGAGTCCGTTGCGTAGCGTTAAGGGAAAGATGACGTTGTTACGAAAATAAACCAATCTTAGGCGTTAAAAATTTCATTGCTAATCGTTTGGAGGCCTATGATTGGTTTATTTTCGTCTCAACGTCATCTTTTCCTTAACGGAACGCAACGGACTCCTATGTGAACAGGCCCTTATTCACGAGAGCAGGAATGAGCATGTCCACTTGTGACAGCTGCAATCTCTGATACTTACGCCTGCTTGGCGCCGAGGCTGCACTCAGGCCCCTATCCATTTGTGAGTCTAGTGTTGAGACTACTCTCGAGACTGTTTTGTCACAAGTGGACACTTAGCATTAGACAGTGGCGGCCAATGGCCTCCCCGCCTCCCCCCACCACAAAAAAATGAAAGAAAACGGGGAAAGAATCCCGATAAATTATTCCAAAAATAAATTTTCTGGTTAAAATTCTTTTCTTATAGTTTATGCAGAGTCGAGTCATCTATTTCTAAATTATTTAGGAATGAACGGTCACATTAGGGAGGACTATCGTGCAATACTCAGATATCTCGGCTGAAATGACCACAAGGCGAACAAAGTAGTGCTTGAGCCAACGGAGATCACAGGTATCATGCATTGGCAATCACTGCAGATGGTCAATCATACGTCGTATGCGATGCGTAGTGTGTATTCTCAAATCGTCTACTCAACGTTCGTATTCTGTGCTACTATTTTGCAGTGAGTTTATTGAAAAGCATTTCTTGAACTTGAAACTTAGCTTTCCATCTCTGGAGAGTTACTAATATTAAGGTCCAATTTTCCAACCAATATTTCAGAACTGTTTTTATTCCAGTTTATGATCAAATATTGACTCCGTGAACGTTTATCTCGGCACCGCAACATTTTGAAATATTTTTTTATTCTTCTACCAAATGGAAAAAAATACTCCAATAGAAAGTGCAATGGAAGATTTTTGTCAGTTGAGTGAATGTTGAGTGAATGTTGAGTGAATGTTTACTACCTGTCTTACTTTACGCAAGTGAAACATGGACCTTGAGCATAGACACGCAGCACTCACTGGACATGTTTGATAGAAAAATCCTCAGGGGTATCTTTGGCGCAATGGGGCACGGTAGAGCAGTTGGAAAACGCAGCGAGCCAGAGATCTTAACGTCTCTGGATCCAGTATCTCTGGTTTGATATTGGTCGCCGACAAAGCCACCGCCGTGTACCCTAATGGTAGTCGGTGCTTGTAAAATCTGTTGTGGCTACAATGTCCTCCAAGATCTCAAATTACTTCTGGGGATGCTGGGTCAGGTTGTCTGGTCCCGCCACTTGACTCGGTCCAAAATTCTCGGACCATCAAACGGGTGCATAGTGGACCCACCCCCTTTGGTGCATTCGGAGCAACGCATGCAAAGCATGCTGCGAAGTGGTCTCACTCTTCCGGCTCCACCCGGAGAAGAGTCTAGACTCAGTTCTCCCAGCCATTAGGAAAAAAAAAATATTTGGCCCAGTGCAGGAAGAAGGACGTTGTAGAAATAGATACAATTTTGAACTGTATAGGCTTTATAGACAACCACAAATAACAAAAGTCATCCGTAGTAATAGATTAAGATGGCTTGGCCATGTTTGGAGAAGCTCGGAAGATAATCTCACTAAGATCTTGACTTTTAAAAAACCTGAAGGATCCTGAGCCAGGGCCGGCGCTAGCAGTTTCGCCGCCCCGGGCAAAAAGGTAAAATTCCGCCCCTTTATAACAAAAATTAAAAGAGATAACCTAAACCCTTCCCACGCTTAGTAGTAAGCAAAACGTAAGCAACAAAATTGGTATTAAAAATGTTGAAGTTTTGATTTGCCCAAAATACAAATTTCTTGATTTATGATTTTGGCACTAAATTGAAATTAAGGTTGCACAGAAAAAAATAAAAGACACAAATCTAGTACATAATTATAAAATGCATATATTAAAAAGATAGTTAAACAAATTATAGAACCACTAAAAATAAAAACCTAATTATTTAAAAATACAGTTAAACTTGAAAGTGTTTTTTTCTTACTTTTAATTCTGAGAATTTTATCATATTTTTTTCGACATCAATTTCTTCAGGCTAATGTTGTCAAGCCATTTAGCCGATCCTCGGTAGTTGTAGGGCGTAAAAAAATTTTAATTAACTTTAATTTGGAGAAACTTCTTTCTCCACTTGCCACACTTATTGGGAGAGTATAAGCAAGATTCTTAAAACTATACCGAGATTTGGAACAAAATCCAGCTTTGAAATGAATTTTAAAATCTCGATCGGACTTTCTTTTTTGTTTTGTAAGGCCAAAACCGTACTATATCTCATCTTCCAGGTCCAGCGCGTTTATATCTGAGGAATTCCCATCAGTTGACACTATTTCCAGAACTTCACACTATTTTAGTAAGTCGTTTTGAGGGGCATCTTTTAAATCATAAAAATTGTAGAAAAACTGGAAATAGTTGCTGTGGGTACTGATCAAATCAAACCTGGATTCAAGTGCATTGATAGCTAGATCTAATGTCAAAAAATAAAACTCTGCCTTATATTTCAAAGTAGGATCTTCTATCGGATCATCTCGTGCCTCATAGTCAAAATTAACATTCCTTCTTCGAACTCTATGACTATGGCTGGATAAACTCAAAATTAGCCGGTATATCAATTTCGTCGGCGAGTTCTCGAGCATCGCTAAGCATTTCATTAAAGGCCGTGTCCAATCTAAGATCCTTGAAAAAATCTTTACAATTTTTCAAGAGTTCCATAGCAGACGATAAGTCATAGTCTTTTGTCTGCAAGAGCTTATTTATTGGATTGATACAATTTAAGATTTTGTACCAAATTACAATGGAGCATAAGAACTTAAATTGTTTAACACAACTTAATAGTCCAGAAGCCTCAACTCTTATAGAGTTGTCAACATCCGAATTATTACAAAAAGCAAATAAAGCATTGTATATCCCTCCTAATTGATACCTCAGTGGTTTTAATGCATCTATTCGGCTTTCCCAACGAGTATCACTTAGGGGTTTCAAAGTTAGTTCCTGAACATATTTTATTTATATGGTCCATCGAAAAGTTGACGAGGAAAAAAATAGATATATTTTTTGGACCATATTAAAAAAAATTGGCGGCTTCGAAGGATGCATTTGCCATGCCATTAACGACCAAGTTTAATGAGTGGCTACTACATGGGAGGTAAAATGCTCGTGGATTTAACACTTTTATTGTAGATTGTACTCCCGATTTATCGCCTCTCATGTTGGCCCCATTATCGTAAGCCTGTTCCCTCATATCCTGCAAATTCAATCCCAATGTTTCAAGTCTAAAGTATTAGAGTTGAGAGTTCAGTGCCCGTCGATCTTTCAACAGGAAGAAAGCCTTAAAAGATTTCATTATTTTTAATGGAAACCTCATTGGGATTGGATTTGTTAATGGATACATACCTTACTAAGACTGTCATTTGCTCGATCTTGCTGACATCAGGAGTACAATCTAGAATTATTGAATAATATTTAGCTTTTTTAATCTCGCTAATAATGTGAGATGTTATATTTTCACTTAAAAGAATAATTATTTCATTTTGAATATCTTTCGGAGATAGTGGACTTTAACTTCCTCTTTTTTGAGTACTCTGCGGATATGCTCTTCCATTACTCGATCAAACTGAGCAAGTAATTGAATAATTTGTAATAAATTACCAATACCGAAATCGTAAAGTTTGTCACTTGTACCTCAGAGGGCTAAACAATTTTGAGCAAGCATTTTTATTGTTGAAACAATTCGTAGAAGCACCTCGTACCAATAATTTATCTCTGCGGTTAATGAGTCTTTGCGAGGGACTGTCAATCGTTTTAGAATACTGTATTCTTTGACTAAATTCAATCCAAGATTTTTTACTTTGGATATGGTTTTTAGAGGTTCATGTTGTTTTACATTAAGTTCATTAAGTCTCAGCGAGGTGCTTCCAATCTTTAAAACCTTCATTAGAAAGAGAACTTAAAACAGAACCAAAAAGTTCGCAGCAAAAGCAATAAACACAGTTCTTTGTAATTGAATAGACTAAGCAGTTACGCGTGACTTTTTCACCATTTTTCACGTTTCTCAAACAATGAACTGCGCTAAATCTTCAACCGGTATCATTATAAGGAAAACTGTATTCCTTTAATGATTGAGGTGCTTTAATGGTAAATAGCCCTGACTGTATCCTGTGTTCTTCAGGCCCTCTTATGGATTTTATTCATTTGGCAAGCTGTCGTGCGCTTTCCTTTCTGAACTGTCCTTCTGACAACTTTCATAATAAGGCTAGTTTTTATTGGGCTGCCAGAGGGCTTATGGCCGATGAGGTCGCTGCCCCGACGTAGGAAACAAAATAGGTGCTCCTTCTTTTAGCAAAAAATATATTTCGGCTTCTGATAAGCTTGTAGGCCAGGAACCCAGATCTGAATTTATTATCGTAACAAATGTCTCTTCTTTGGATTTCTCTGGAGTAGGTTCAGTGGACGTCCCTGGAGTAGATTCTTTGGATGTCCCTGGAGTAGGCTCCACTTGAGCTTGATTGTTAATGGCTTCATAATTAAGATTTGAATCAGCTTCTAATATCTGTGTCGTCGTTCATTTTCGTGCCTTGTAGGTAACTTAACAGACTTCCAGCCTGTTTTTGAATTTGAACTTTCTTTTCGACCCGTTTTCTTTTCTACTGAGCACCCGATAATCTTTTACGCCCATCAGACATTCTAAAAACAATTAAGAAAATGTTAAAAAAAAAATAATTGTGTTTTTTTTTAAACGAAACAGAAGCATTTTCGAATATTTTTGAATGTTTCAAGGCGAGATTTTGTTGGCTTTGTTCAGGGTAAATTGTTAAAAAAAACACTTTCTATTCCATTGCTGACGTTTCGGTTTTAATCAAACCTTATTCAGAGATTCAAGGTTTGATTAAAACCGAAATGTCAGCCATGGAACAGAAAGTGTTTTTTTAACAATTTACCCTAAACAAAGCCAACAAAATCTCGCCTTGAAATAAGTAAATAAGGGTATGGAAAAAAAAAAAAGATTCTTCGAATGTTTTTGGAAAGATGCTCCCCTACGAGGGTTAATTTTTACTCCTGACATTTATTTATTGCGAACATGAGTTGAGCGGTACCTTGTCTGTTCTTACTTACCTTTACTTACCTGTTGATTCTTCTTATGTATTAAATATATATATATATACATATATATATATTACTTTTTTTAAATTTTTTAAATCGTTTAATTAGATTTAGAATACACTGCTGGCCACCCAAATTGCAACACCAAGAAAGACAAGAGATATCACAACAAAATTTATTTTGTAGATAACATGTTGACCAAGTATCAAATGATTAAATTTATAGACTTCTGTGAAGTGTGGTTCCTGCCAAAATCAGTAGCCAGAGTAGCCGCCATTGTTGGAGATCACCGCTGCCACACGCCTCGGCATTGAGTCAAAGAGACTTTGGATGAGTTCTTGGGGTACAGCAGACCAAGCAGATTCCACACGTTGCCAAAGTTGATCTGCTGTGGCAGCTGGGGATGGAATCTGGGTCAATCGTAGAGCAACCATAGACCACATGTTTTCTATCGGCGAAAGATCCGGAGAGCGAGGCGGCCAGGGAAGCAATTCAATCTGGCGATTGACGAAGAACCGTTGGACAATACGTGCCACGTGTGGTCGCGCATTATCCTGTTGAAATATGGCTGTGGACAAGCCCTGAAGGTAAGGAAGGACAACTGGCTCCAACACCTCGGAGATGTAGCGCTGGCTGTTTAAAGTACCGGCAATGCGTACTAGAGGTGTGCGAGAGTGATATCCAATACTGCCCCATACCATAATACCCGGTGCAGGACCAGTGTGGCGGTGCATAACGCAGCTGTTCAGCATACTCTCTTCACGGTGTCTCCAGACTCGAATGCGACCATCGTGGTGTTGCATACAGAAGCGTGACTCGTCAGTAAAGACAATTTCATTCCATTCTGCTGTCCAGATCCTTCTGTCATCGCACCATTGGCGGCGGAGACGTCTGTGGTTCTGCGTCAAGGGTAGACAAAGCAATGGACGTCTTGCGGACAGACCACTCTGTTGTAAACGGCGTCGAATGGTACGCGCAGACACTGGATGATGCGTTACAGACTGCATGTGCTGTGCTATGGTTCGTGATGTGACTGAGCGATCCGTCACTGCCATGCGCACAATTTGCCTGTTATCACGCAAAGTGGTGCGCTGAGGTGGATGCGATCCAACACGCCGGTCCGTCGTACCCTCCTTCATCCAACGATCACATATCCGCATTACAGTTGTTTGGTTTCGTCCAACACGACTACCGATTTCCCTGAAAGAAAATCCACAATCTTGGTAGGCCACTATCCTACCTCTGTCGAACTCGGATACTTGATCAAAAGATGATCGCTGTTTTCGACGAGGCATAATTGATCGTTTTTTTGAAAAAACCACAAGAAAAACACAATTGCCGAATTTGAAATCGTCGAAATCTCCAAGCCTTAAATAGCGCTTTGAAGTGGCGCCACAGGCGCGCGTGATTTGCGTCTGCGCTGAAATTCTAATCATTTGCATATCTCACCTTCGCTAATGCATGTTGTAAATTTCATGTTATTTGCATGTTTCCTTCAGGGTGTTGCATTTACAGTGGCCAGCAGTGTATTTACTGTCAAAGTTACCATAAGCAGAAAAAATATTTTTCTGAACAACTACATTTTTCTTGGACCCATCGATTTTATTTTTAAAAAAGGCACTTTTAGTTATTTATGTTAGGTAGCATGCTCAAAGAAATAATTTTTATTTGGCTCATATTATTTTCGAAAAAATACGTCGTTGTGAGAAGTATTATAAACCTTTCAAAACGAGGTGCCACTTGACTCACTTTCTTTATCCAAATAATAGGGGTAAAAATTACCCTTCATATGGGTTGATAAATGTATAAAAAAACAAAAGAAAAAGAAAAGTGACTTCCTTCAAAACAAAATTGACGTGTCCGAGCAAAAAGTCAAAATTTAAAGATAACATGCTTAAAAATTTTTTTTTTTAATGGCTCATGGCAAATTTAAAATTAAATATATATCAAAAACTATTCAAACGATCTATAAAAAAAATGACCGTAGTAAGAAGAATTAAGAGCCCTTAAAAACAAGGTGCCACTCGGCCCATATTCCCTATCTAATTAAGAGGGGAAAAAATTACCCCTCATTGGAGGTGTATCCTACGGCATGAAAAACCAGAGTGGCCAAAAAATTGACGGATTTGAGCGTTTTTCAAAAACATCCTGTAGAAGCTATAAAAATATTTGTTTAGAAAAGCTGACTATTTTTTAATTATTACCTACTCACCTTACTTTTACAACACACTTTATGGCACAATTTTCAAAAACTCACGGCAAATAATAATTGTATGTAACGCATTCTACTTCACTAGTATCTAACAGTGACGTAGGGAGCATAACTGGCGCCCGGGGCACGATACCCTTTTGGCGCCCCCTTTTCCGAAAAAATATAGTAATACAATATATAGAATTAATGAAAAGGACCATTTGGCGCTCCTGTGCGAGTGTCTTCCGGGGCATGATAGACCCCTTGCCCTCCCCTCGCTACGCCACTGGTATCCAACCTGTAAGACAATTATTGCATAAATAAAACAATCGAACTGCCTCTCTTCCTTTTATAATAGTAGCGTAAAAATAGTGTCACAGGTTGTCATGGCTGGTTTTTCGCAACCCCATACATGTTCCGACAAATTCAAACGCACAGTAAAAAAATTCTTTTACAGCACTTTGTATGTGTGTCCATTTATTTAAATTATAATAAAAAGGGTCATTTTTTATTTTATACATTTTTAAGCGGGAGTTTATTATGCTTGTGAGCGGTTTCCTAGAAATATTTTGATATTTTATCTATATTGCTCTGTATTTTTGGTTCGGTTTTGGATTTGGTCTTTAATACACGAAAACTATACTCATCTTTCAAAACGTGTTTTTATTTAAAAACTACATACCTCAACCTTCTTATGTTGTTCTCATGCTTGAGGATTTTTGAAGTGAGTGGGTACCTATACTTAGAAGTTCGCAAAACATATTAAAAGCAAATTTTATTAAAATTCCACCTATTAATTTTTCATAAGTATTCAAATGAATCTTGGTTTAATCATTTTCTTCATAAACTAGTTAATTTTACAGCCCATTTGCCGCCTCGTAAGGTTGCCGCCAAGGGCAGAGGCCCGGCTTGCCCGCCCCTAGCGCCGGCCCTGCCTGAGCTAGAGGTAGACCACCGACTAGATGGTTAGATGACATTGAAAAAGACTTAAAAACTTTGAAAATTAAAAATTGGAGATGAGTCGTTACAGATAGAAGACGCTGTAAGGAGTGCGTGGTTGAGGAAGCCAAGGCCTGTAAGAGACTGTTGTGCTTGTGAAGAAGAAGAAGAGTGAATGTTATGCTCGCGATTTGCCTTCTACAAATTGAGCAGTTTTGAACTCCGAATTCAAGTTGTGATATAAAAAAATTGAAAACTATTTGCTCTTGAGCTCCATTCAAGAATACCATTGATGCAGTTTCTAAATGTGACAAAATGATATATCCTATCATCTATAACTTATTAAAAATATTTGCAACGCTTCCGGTAACAACATGCGTCAGTGAAAGGTCATTTTCTACCTTACGTATTTTAAAAACCTATTTATGATATACCATGACACAATCACGATTGAACGGACTTCCTTTGCAGAGAGATTAATGTAACCACGACTAAGCCCTTCAAAAGCTTTGTTAAAAGAAATGAAAATTGAATTTTATTCTTTAAATAAATTTTTATAATCACCTAATGAATTTTATTGAATTTCCATTAAAAATATTTTGAGCCATTCAACTTGTCTCTCCCCTTGCCCTCCCGTCCTTAAGATTAAAGGCCTGTTCACATAGCAGTCCGTTAGCGAAAGCGTAAAAGGTCAACGGAGTGTTCACGGATGATGATGCGTGAGTCAACGGATGACGTCATAGCGTTCAGCTATATGATTGGTTAAAATTGAACGCTTACGCTAACGGACTGCTATATGAACGGCCCAAATCCTTAGTGCGCCACTGTTCTTAGGTATAGAGAAACAAGGCAGAGATACAAAACTGCAAAGGAGAACAAAATAGAAAATAAATAAACAAGAAAAGCAACTAATATAATAGTCTCATGCGAGCACGGGCCCCCATTAAACGTCTGTACAGAGAACGCCCAGTTAAAGCTGAACAGGACATGATGTACTTGCCGACTATGTTGTCTGAATTACAAAGAGAGCATATACGGCTAGAAAAAATTCTTATTCTATTAAAATACACACGTGTTCTATTAAAAATACAAGTGTTCAGTTGCATTCCTGAAAGCAGCAACTGTAATTTCACTTGGACTATCGGGAAGGTTATTCAGGGTCTTGCTCCAGACTTTATTTTGAATGAGGATTTGGTGGTCAGAAATAAAAGAACCCTTTATTTTCTGCTTTATAATTTTAAATGCAGTTTTATAAGGAATTTTATAGGAAGCACAGTGGGTTATTAAGGGTCTTATTTTTATTTTATTTTATTTTATTTATTTATTTATTTTTTTTTTTTGGTCTGGCAGCAAGCCATATTTTCCTGAACTGTGATTTACACTTGTGAATATTTCTTCATTTGGATCCATTGCTTCTAAATGTTGTAGTCCTTTATTAATATAATGAACAGCTGAATCCATTTCTGAAGCCCATGAAGGTTTATTTGATTTATCGTGGGGATTTCTAAACTATTGCCTCATACATTTTTATTATTGAGTCATAAATTTTTTAAGTATATTGCGGAATATTTTGAAGTAAGAGTATATTGCAGAATATTGCGTCATATTTTTAAAATTCTGTACGTCAGAGATAAACCATCATAAGCGAATTTTCCCATTTTTCAGGAGAGCTTTGTGATGGTTTACCTCTCATTAGAACTTACATATGCGCATATGCGATAGTTTATAAGTCTATATTTCACCCATTATCTTGTTTTACATATAGGACAGTTATCCTCAAAGAAGCTCCAACCAAAAGGAGTCACAATAAAAATGTCGAAAATGAAGAAAATTCACTTATGATGGTTTACCTCTGACGTACATATAATTATGTAATACATATAGGTATGTACTGTACATTCGAGGAACAGTAATTTTGAGGAAATTTTTTCTTTTAATTTAAAAATTTCGGTCGTAAGTTGAGGAATACCTGTATTGGTATCTGTAATCCGCGTTCACTGCGTTGTAAGTCGTCGTGAACTGGCGCCAATAATGAGAATCTGTCTACCAGATTTGCTCTCCGAGCGCATCCTGATGATTCTTACTGGGTACCAAGGATCATAGGCCCGGGGAATTTTAATTTTGGGGCGAATGTTGAAAAATGAAATCAAAGGTTTATGATAATTGTACTCGATTAAAAACGTATTATGTTGACGAAATTGAATATAACATATGCATTTATAAATTATTGAAGATGCATTTTAGTGATTTTTTTCTTTATTTCTTAAAAGACTTTTCTAATGAAAATATACTGGGTGGGAGGGGAAAGGAAGGGGGTCTCATGATGCGTGGAAACCATTGAAGGGGTTCGCAACTCGAAAAAGTTCGGGTAATACGCTTTATGCGATATGTGTAGATATGCGTGCAAACAAAGTTGTTTAACGAATATCGTTTAGTAGTCAAACGTGACAAAAGATGGCGCCGTAATTTATCGCAGCGGTCCCTTGTCTTCCAGACAATACACTGTAAGTTGTCTAGTATTTGAAGAGAAGACAGGGATGAAAAATAATAATAATAAAATAATTAAGTGTTAAGAACTAAAAGTCCCGCTTTCATTGCATTGGGTTGTATTGTATTGCTTACTTTGGGGGAGGGGGTGTCGCCACGGTTTAATTTTATTAAATTAACTTTTTTAGCGAATTTCTCCGAAAGAATTTGTTTTTATTTCTTTGCCATGAAAATGTAAGGCAGTGGTGTTTTTTAAAAGTAAAAATCTCACTCAAAACCCAGTTCGTTAGAAATCTACCGACTGTATTTAGCAGTAAATGAAAATTGAGGTTACATACTGCATATAGTTAGGGCCGGAACCCACTTTGGGGCCCTAGACATTTTCTTCTTACCAGGCCGCCTCCCTCTCCCACAAGAAATAGAGCACACAAAAAAATAAATACTAAATAAAACAAAACTAAATAATGTGAAAAACAAAAACAAATCTTAAATTTTTATTAATAAAAAATATTTAATGTATAACAATAAATTTTAGTTTTTCTAGAAAACAGTTCTTTTAACAGCTTGTTTATAAATTTAAAAAATTTGAAATTCAATTTATTAAATGAAAACAAAAGAAAGTATGTTAGTTTGAATAAACTTTATTTAAAAATTATGTTTTCTAGTCTTTAGTTCAGCAAAATTATCAATTATTTCATCATAATTAATATTATCTAAAGCATTTTGTTCGATGATAAAACAATTTTGATTTCGCTTTTTTTTTTTTTTTTTGAGTGAGTTTCGTAAATAATTTTTTTACACGTATTTTACACGTTTGACCGAGTCCTTCAAAAAACCGGGCCCTAGACATTTGTCTCATTTGTCTATGCTATGATCGGGCCCTGCGTGTAGTAAAAATGAAAAGTATAAATTCTAAACGTCAATTTGTCATTTCATCGGTCTTATCTGTCAGTTTCGGTATAACTCTTGTAGTTTCCCCAACGGAATAAAGCAATTTATTTCGGTAAGAGTTTTTCTGTTTTTATTGTTACATAATTCTGAATCCATACGGTAGGTGCTTTTTCTTTTTTTTAAGTTTCTGTTTTGAACTTGCTTTTACACTTCTTTGACTGAAGGATGAATGTTTCTTAATGCTCTCTGTTTCTTACAAATTTCGTTTCTGTTAAGTCAAACATTTAGTTGGAATTTAAATTATTTAAAATGCATTTTAGTGATTTTTTTTATTTCTTAAAAGACTTTTCTAAGGAAAATATACTGGGTGGGAAGGGAAGGGGGTCTCATGATGCGTGAAATCACTGAAGAGGCTCGCAACTCGAAAAACGTTCGGGTAACACTGCTTTAAGCGATATGTGTAGATATGTGTGCAAAAAAAAAGTTGTTTAACGAATATCGTTTAGTAGACAAATGTGACAAAAGATGGCGCTGTAGGCTTTGTTTCGAGTTTGCAAAGTACTATTCTTCCTACAGAGTTGTGGAAACCAAACTGGAGTTTCTGGGAGATACTAAATCTATTAAAACATTCCTGGGGTTCGGGTACTGTATCTAAATTCTGTATCGACATATTCAAGCATGGAAATCTACAAAAAGAAAATAATCCATTGTACTAAAACATAACTGCTTTAAGAGGAATAAACATTTAGATCATTTGTTATTATAAGAGTCGATTCTAATTTATTAGCAATAAATGAAAATGACTGAACAGCTAGGGTAGGGTAACCAACAGTACTGCTTTCGGGCACTCTGTCCTTCGTCCTGTTCTACCTCAAGAAGGACCGAATAAATGCATGTAATATATCCAGTGCGTCTTAAAAATTCATTTTAGAAAAAATACCGCTAAACACCATTCATCCCTTTCTAGTGATATTTGAGAAATTCTCTCAAGTGTATTTTCTATGGCTTTATATACAGTTCATATAAAGATGTCGCATTTAAGTTAAATATTCAGGCTTAAGTCTATAGTAATTAATTTTACAAGTACTATAATTTGTAATTTTGCCTTTCAGTTATTATGAAGCAAAAATGCATATTCATTTCTTTCACACACACACACACACACACACACATATATATATATTAGACACACACATAATATATATATATATATATATATATATATATATATATATATATATATATATATATATATATATATATATATATATATTATTAAAAATTAGTTTTTTTAAATTACAAAAAGTTATTTTAAATTACATTGCGTAGTGTGTGATTCCACACCCGCACTAAGAAATTCGATCTTCCGAGAAACAGTAATCCTCTCCCCCCCCCCCCCTCCCCTGGTTTTTCCACTGCAACAAGTCTATGATTGCAACAAACATAAAGGAAATTCCGGGTCTGTTATTGAAACCAAACTCCCCCAGAGAAAGTAACCCTCCTGTAGATAAAATGCTGAAGAAAAAGTTTATCATGTAAGAAAAAATCGTCGTTGAATAGAAACAAAATCGTCTTAAAATAGAATTTTTTTTACGTCGGAGGGACCGGGACCGGGAAATATCGTCTTTAAATAGAGATCGTCGTTAAGTAGAGCGTCGTTAAACAGAGAACTAACTGTATATATATATATATATATATATATATATATATATATATATATATATATATATATATATATTTTAGACAAATTTGTAAGTGAAAAACCAGTATAAGCCATAAACCAATACAGCCAGGAACCAAAAACATGAAAAGATAAGTGAATAATAGGTATTTAGACAGTATCTTTTCATCAGCGGTGCCGATACTGTCTAAAAACCAATGGATTGTTTCTAATAAGTATGATGTGAGCAATAAACATACTTAGACACCGTACAATCCATATGAAACAGAAGAAGGAATAATCAGTGGCTTTATCATAGATCACCAAACTCGTCGCCAGACAAAATGAAAGTTAAGTTTAGGAGACCGCAAGAAGACTGACGTCACAAACATTGCAACCATGGAGCCTATGGAATCACTTTAGCAGACTTACTTAGGATACTGTTTTATAGGACATAATAACCTAAGTTAACTTAGACATTTATTATGACTAAGATTTATTTATTATTTTAATTACACTAGTTGTTATTTACTTTTTAGTAGTTATTTACTAACTTTAATCATTTAGTTTTGTATTACTAATTATTAGCAACAGAACATGCAATTCATTAAATCTAAAACAACCAATTATGTGCTTCGAAAGACTATCAGGGTAATAATTACGTTTTAGCACTACTAACAAATCTTTTATATGCTTATGCCTATTGTCCTTAGAACATAGCCTATTTTTTCTTACTATTTGATAAACAATAATATTATTAAATTCAGATTTATGTAAGCAAGTTAAGTAACTTTGATATTTTACTATATTAAAGTCATATTCTGATCTTTTATCATAAAGATCAAAAGTAAAATTACTATGAGAATTTATTTTTATGTTTATATCTAAGAAGTTTACATTAAGTTTTTCTTGGCTACTTTGTACTAGTTCTAGATTAGGAGGGTAAACATTTAGAGCTATATTATTATTACTATTATTAATAACAATTATGTCATCAATATATCTAAATATTTGGTAATTGCCATTCACAATATTATTAATATTATCAACTTCAAAAAAATGTAAATATAAATTGGCTAGCATACTGGAAGCATTTCCACCTTGTGGTACTCCTTTAACCTGTAAGTATAAACTATTATAGTGTACTATATAATTATGTTTAGTTACTAAATCTAATAGCCTATTGAAATGAGTTAGCTTAATTTCTTTGTTTAAGTATTGATTATGATTTTTTTACTAAAGTTATAAATATATATATATATATATATATATATATATATATATATATATATATATATTAAACATAATTATATAGTACACAATATTAGTTTATACTTACAGGTTAAAGGTGTACCACAAGGTGGAAATGCTTCCAGTATGCTAGCCAATTTATATTTACTTACACACACACACACACACACACACACACACACACATATATATATATATATATATATATATATATATAAATGTGTGTGTGTGTGGACCAAGGCCTGTGGTGCCCATCTCCGCTTTCTTGACCGTGGGCTTGGGGTGCCATACAGAATATGTCTCGGGCAGGTGGTCAGCCTGCCGCGGGACCCCAGAGCAGGGCCGGCGCTAGCAGTTTCGCCGCCCCGGGCAAAAAGGTAAAATGCCGCCTCTTTAAAGCAAAAATTAAAAGAGATAACCTAAACCCTTCCCACGCTTAGTAGTAAAATAACGTAAGCAAAAAAATTGGTATTAAAAATGTTGAAGTTTTGATTTGCCAAAAACACAAATTTCTTGATTTATGATTTTGGTACTAAATTGGAATTAAGGTTGCACAGAATAAGAAAGAAAAGACACAAATCTAGTATATAATTATAAAGTGCATATATTAAAAAGATAGTAAAACAAATTATAGAACCACTAAAAATAAAAACCTAATTATTAAAAATACGGTTAAACTGAAAAGTGTTTTTTTCTCACTTTTAATTCTGAGAATTTTTTTATAATTTTTTTTACATCAATTTCTTCAGCTAGCTCATGTTCAATGGCTATTGTTGTCAAGCCGTTTAACCCATCCTCGGTAGTTGTAGAGCGTAAAAAACTTTTAATTAACTCTAATTTGGAGAAACTTCTTTCTCCACTTGCTACACTTATTGGGAGAGTAAGTAAGATTCTTAAAACTATACCGAGATTTGAAGCAAAATCTAGCTTTAAAATGAATTTTAAAATCTCGATTGGACTTTCTTTTTTATTTAGTAAGGCCAAAACCGATACTATCTTGTCTGCCAGGTCCAGCGCGTTTATATATGATGAATTCCCATCAGTTAACACTATTTCTAGATCTTTGCAATATTTTAGTAAGTCGTTTTGAGGGGCATCTTTTAAATCATAAAAATTGTATAAAAACTGGAAATAGTTGCTGTGGGTACTGATCAAATCAAACCTGGATTCAAGTGCATTGATAGCTTGGTCTAGTGTGAAAAAATAAAACACTGCCTTATATTATTTCAAAGTAGGATCTTCTATCGGATCATCTCGTGCCTCATAGTCAAAATTAACATTCCTCCTTCGAACTCTATGACGTGGCTGGATAAGCTCAAAATTAGCCGGTATGTCAATTTCGTCGGAGAGTTCTCGAGCATCGCAAAGCATTTCATTAAAGGCTGTGTCCGATCTAAGATTCTTGAAAGAATCTTTACAATTTTTCAAGAGTTGGCATACCAGATGGTAAGTCATAGTCTTTTGTCTGCAATAGCTTAC
The DNA here is from genome assembly GCA_907164885.2 of Dolomedes plantarius. Taxonomy (NCBI): domain Eukaryota; kingdom Metazoa; phylum Arthropoda; class Arachnida; order Araneae; family Dolomedidae; genus Dolomedes; species Dolomedes plantarius. The sequence continues at coordinate 111,702,833 of OU015498.1, forward strand.
TTATTGGTTTGATACAATTTAAGATTTTGTACCAAATTACAATGGAGCATAAGAACTTAAATTGTTTAACACAACTTAATAGTCTAGAAGCATCAACTCTTATAGAGTTGTCAATCTCCGAATTATTACAAACAGCAAATAAAGCATCGTATATCCCTCCTAACTGATACCTCAGTGGTTTTAATGCATATATTCGGCTTTCCCAACGAGTATCACTTAGGGGTTTCAAAGTTAGTCCCTGAACATATTTTATCAATATGGTCCATCAAAAAGTTGATGAGGAAAAAAACAGATATATTTTTTGGACCATATTAAAAAAATTGGCGGCTTCAAAGGATGCCTTTGCCATGTCATTAACGACCAAGTTTAATGAGTGACTAATACATGGGAGGTAAAATGCTCGTGGATTTAACGCTATTATTCTAGATTGTACTCTCGATTTATCGCCTCTCATGTTGGCTACATTATCGTAAGCCTGTCCCCTCAAATCCTGCAAATTCAATCCCAATGTTTCAAGTCTTTTAAGTATTAGAGTTGAGAGTTCAGAGCCCGTCGATCTTTCAACCGGAAGAAAGCCTAAAGAGCTTTCATTAATTTTAATGGAAACTTTATTGGGATTGGATTTGTCAATGGATACATACCTTACTAAGACTGTCATTTGCTCGATCTTGCTGACATCAGGAGTACAATCTAGAATTATTGAATAATATTTAGCTTTTTTAATCTCGCTAATAATGTGAAATGTTAATTTTCACTTAAAAGAATAATTATTTCATTTTGAATATCTTTTCTGAGATAGTGGACTTTAACTTCCTCTTTTTTGAGCACTCTGCGGATATGCTCTTCCATTTTTGGATCAAACTGAGCAAGTAATAGAATAATTTGTAAAAATTACCATTACCGAAGCTTGTCACTTGTACCTCAGAGGGCTAAACAATTTTGAGCAAGCATTTTTATTTTAAAAACAATTCATAGAAGCACCTTGTACCAATAATTTATCTCTGCGGTAATGAGTCTTTGTGAGTGACTGTCAATCGTTTTAGAGTACTGTATTCTTTGACTAAATTCAATACAAGATTTTTGATTTTGGATATGGTTTTTAGAGGTTTCATGTTGTTTTAAAGTCTCAGCGAGGTGCTTCCAGTCTTTAAAACCTTCAGTAGAATGAGAACTTAAAATAGAACCAAAAATTTTGCAGCAAAAGCAATAAACACATTTTTTTTGTAATTGAATAGACTAACCAGTTACGCATGACTTTTCCACCAATTTTTATGTTTCTCAAATAATGAACTGCGCTTAATCTTCGACCGGTATCATTATACGGAAACCCGTATTCCTTTAATGGTTGAGGTGCTCCTTCTTTTATCAAATAATATATTTCGGCTTCTGATAAGTTAGTTGGCCAGGAACCCGGATCTGAAATTAATTTTGGTAGCAAATGTCTCTTCTTTGGACTTCCCTGGAGTAGGTTCAGTGGACGTCCCTGGAGTATGTTCTTTGGATGTCCCTGGAGTAGGCTCCACTTGAGCAATATCGGTAGCTTGATTGGTAATGGCTTCATAATTAAGATTTGAATCAGCTTCTAATATCTCCGTGTCGTCATCGTTCCTTTTCGTGCCTTGTAGGTAACTTGACAAACTTCCAGCCTGTTTTTGAATTTGAACTTGTTTCTCGACCCTTTTTCTTTTGTACTGAGCACTCGATAATCTTTTACGTCCATCAGACATTCTAAGAACAATTAAGAAAATGTTACAATAAAAAATAATTGTGTTTTTTTAAACGAAACAGAGGCGTTTTCGAATGTTTCAAGGCGAGATTTTGTTGGCTTTGTTTAGGGTAAATTGTTAAAAAAAAAACGCTTTCTATTCCATGGCTGACGTTTCGGTTTTAATCAAACCTTATTCAGAGATTCAAGGTTTGGTTAAAACCGAAACGTCAGCCATGGAATAGAAAGTGTTTTTTGAACAATTTACCCTAAACAAAGCCAACAAAATCTCGCCTTGAAATAAGTAAATAAGGGTAAGAAAAAAAAAAGATTTTTCGAATGTTTTTGGAAAGATGCTCCCCTACGAGGATTAATTTTTACCCCTGACATTTATTTATAGCGAACATGAGTTGATCGGTACCTTGTGTGTTCTTACTTACCTTTACTTACCTTTTGATTCTTCTTATGTATTACATATATATGTATCACTTTTTGGGGGTGGGTGGGTGGGTTGGTGGGAATCATTTAGTTAGATTTACAATATTTACTGTCAAAGTTACCATAAGCCGAAAAAATATTTTTCTGGACAACTACTTTTTGCCTAGACTCATCGATTTTATTTTTAAAAAAGGCACTTTTGCTTATTTCTGTTAGGTAACATGCTCAAAGAAATAATTTCTATTTGGTTCATATTATTTTCGAAAAAATACGTAGTTGTAAGAAGAATTATAAACCTTTCAAAATGAGGTGCCACTTGACTCACTTTCTTTATCGAAATAATAGGGGTAAAAATTACCTTCATATGGATTGATAAATATAAAAAAGCAAAAGAAAAAGAAAAGTGACTTCCTTCGAAACACAACCGGCGTGTCCGAGCAAAAAGTCAAAATTTAAAGATAACATGCTTAAAAAATAATTTTTAAATGGCTCATTGCAAATTTAAAATTAAATGTATATCAAAAACTATTCAAATGATTTATAAAAAAATCGACCGTAGTAAGAAGAATTAAGAGCCCTTAAAAACAAGGTGCCACTCGGCCCATATTTCCTATCTAAATAAGAGTGGTGAAAATTACACCTCATAGGAGGTGTATCCTACTGCATGAAACACCGAAGTGGCCAAAAAATTGGCGGATTTGAGCGTTTTTCCAAAAACATCCTGTAGAAGCTATAAAAATATTTGTTTAGAAAAGCTGTCTATTTTTTAATCATTACCTACTCACCTTACTTTTACAACATACTTTATGACATAATTTTCAAAAACTCACGGCAAATAATAATTGTATGTAACGCACTCTACTTCACTAGTAACCAACCTGTAAGGCAATTGTTGCATAAATAAAACAATCGAACTGCCTCTTTTCCTTTTATAATAGTAGCGTAAAAATCGTGTCACAGCTTGTCATGACTGGTTTTTCGCGACCCCATACGTTCCGACAAATTAAAACACACGGTAAAAAATTATTTTACAGCACTTTGTATGTGTGTCCATTTATTTAAATTATAATAAAAAGGGTAATTTTTTATTTTATACATTTTTAAGCGATTTTTAAGCGGGAGTTTATTATGTTTGTGAGCGGTTTCCTTGAAATATGTTATTTTATCTACGTATATTGCTCTGTATTTTTCGTTCGGCTTCGGATTTGGTCTTTAATACACGAAAACTCAACTCATCTTTCAAAACGTGTTTTTATTTAAAAACTACATACCTCAAGCTTCTTAAGTTGTTCTCATGCTTCAGGATTTTTGAAGTGAGTGGGTACCTATACTTAAAAGTTCGTAAAACATATTAAAAGCAAATTTTATTAAAAGTCCACCTATTAATTTTTCATAAGTATTCAGATGAATCTTGGTTTAATCATTTTCTTCATAAACTAGTTAATTTTACAGCCCATTTTCCGCCTCCTAAGGTTGCCTCCCCGGGCAGGGGCCCGGCTTGCCCACCCCTAGCGCCGGCCCTGCCCAGAGTTAGTTCCCAAGCATGCTCGGTCCTCATTTTATCGACCCACTCAAGGGAGGAAAAGCATATATATATATATATATATATATATATATATATATATATATATATATATATATATATATATATATATACACACACACCCTATCTACCAATAAGTATTTGGACACCCATATAAATAACGATATCTGCGGTCCTGATATATAGAGGCTGTTCACACATTTTTTAGACGATGTATATTGTATTCACAAAACTAAATTACATAAAATTCTTGTGTTTTAAATGTTCTATTTGACATCCCTTATTCTGAACTATCTTTCGACACGGCAATTTCTAGGATAATAATACCCTTTGAAGTGTCAGAAGAGGTATTCTATCCCATTCCTCCTGAACAGCTTTCCAGAGTCCTGTAAGCGTTTTGGGACGACGTTTGGATAATGCAGATTTGAAAGTCCGAAAGCACAAAAATCCATAGGTGATACATCGGGAGATTTAATAGGGATATCAGTGAAGGGTATGGCCTTGATACCAGTTTTTTGTTCCATTTCTTTTAGGAAATTTACAGTGGATTTTGATGTGTGACTGCTAGCTTTGTCCTCATGGAGTCTCACTGGTTGATGGCACTGTGGGTAAAGCAATGGTATTTCATTCAGAAAAATTGGCGATAAAATATGTTCCTGATAGTATTTGGAGTTAATCTTGACATTTTTTTCCACTCTCTTTATTTTTAACTTGCCATTATAAGAAAAACCAGCAACAATCATGAATCCCTTAGAAAAACTTTCTTTCGATTCTTTGAACCATGTACTTAAATTTTTTTCTCCCCTTTTATGATAATAAATGGCTCTTTTTTTGTTGCAATCATTTAAATACACCCATGATTCATCTATTGTGACAATTGTTTTCCATTTTTCTTTAGATATGTGTTTCTCATATAGAATTCTGCAGCGTGTTCCTGCGTTCAGCGATATGATATGGAAGAAGACGATGCACATTGCGTTTTTTCACTTTCTTAAGATTTAAATCAACGTTTATCATTTTGTTTATAGTGGACATCGAGCATTTTAATGATTTTGCAACTGTCCTTTGACTAGGGGGATTTTCTTTTAACATTAAACAACGTACCTTTGCAATAGTCGAAGATGTCCGTTTTTTCCTTGGATACTTGTTTGGAATTTTTGTCCCACTTGAGGCTCCAATTTGACGTTTTTTTCCTTTTCTTGTTGACGATATTACCTATCAACGCTTTAGATATCACAAAACCATGACTCTCACATCGTTTTCGGATAACAGAGTATGCATATTTCCCTTCGGAAAGAGCATAAATGTAGCCTTCGAACCACTGCTTTGTTAAAAACGCCATGTTGAATAAAAACAAAACTTTCAAGCCGCAGACGATAATTTTGACTTTTAAAAACATAGTACAATTGCAATTATTTCTTTTGCAGCAAACGATTTTTTATTACCGCTTACCAAAATCATCTAAAAATGTGCGAACAGCCTCTGTACGTCACGCCCTCCGCTGTTAAATATCGTACAGGAAACAACATTGGCATTAGTCGCATGAAAAGTGCTAGGAAGTGCAGAGTTATCTGATTTCGAGAAAAGTGTAGTCGTCGGGTACCGCAGAAATGGCCGTTCCTTAAGGGACATATCTAGCGAGCTGAATTACCCAAAATCGACTGTGTGCTATGTGATTCAGAAGTAGAAGGGAGCGGTGATTGTTGGAATATTCCTTGAGTCGGCAGACACACGAAATTGGGGGACAGAGACCGACGGGTGTTGTCCAGAGAAATTCGGAAGAACCGCGCCCAACTGATGGTCCACATACTCCAGGAGTTTCAGCTGGCATCTGGGTGTGTTGTTTCGATGAATTCCATCCGTTAGGAAACACATCTGCTTGGTTTTCATGGTCGTGATGCCGCCCATAAGCATTTGATCACAAAATCCAACCGCGCTGCTCGGTTAATGTGGTACAAAACACGTCGAAAGAGGACCGTAGATCAGTGTAAATGGGTTCTCTGGAGCATATAATCAAGGTTTACTCTTTACCGTTCGGATGGCAGGGTCTGGGTCTGGCGTCTGCTTGCAGAACGCCTCAGAAAGCATTGTGGCCATAGTAAAATTCGGCGGAGGTGGAATTATAGTCTGGGGTGTTTCTCCTGGTACGAACTGGGACACTTGGTCCCAATTCATGGTAAGCTCAACGCCGACGCCTACTGCACTAGTTTGGATGACAGTGTGCTTCCTACGTTGTGGCAGTTTTACGGGTTGGACCCATGTTACTTCCATGGAGCCACTGTATATATATGTATATATAAATAAAACAGTTCCTTAACTGATTGACTGACTGACTGACTGACTGACATACAACGCACAGGCCAAACCGCTGGACGTAAAGGGCTGAAATTTTGTATGGCGATTCTTCTTATAGTGTAGCGTTGAACTAAGAAAGATTTTTGAAAAGTTCCTCTTAGATTTTTTAAAATTAAATTTTTAAGCTGTTTTAGTAACTTTTTTTAAGTTTGCATTTAAAATAATTATTTGAGGGTTATAAAATTTATATCACGAGAAAGATCAAAAAATTTCCTTTAAAATGAAATCTTTTTCAAATCTTTACCTCCATTTTCTAATTTTTGGTTAATTTTTAAAGATTAATTCTTACAATTTAATTTATTAAATGCGTATCACGTGATTTATTTTTCTGGTACTTTAAATTAATTTATCATCACGTGCATAACAACGTAATAGACAAAATTTTTTTTTCTTGCTAATGTGGCAGACGATTGAACATTATAGAAAAAAATATTAAAATGCAGTAAAAGATATATTTCTCAAACTGTACTATATTAACTCTACTATATTCTTTCACTTGTTCTATTAGATTTAATTTGAATATTTTCTTCTACATTATTTTTTCTATAAAAATATCCCTTACGATTTTTTTTATGAATATATTTTTTTTGTTTTTTTACATCAATTGCATACATTGATCGTTGTATTTATTATAAATATACATACATATATATATATATATATTTATTTATTTATTTATTTGGCATTAATTGCATGCATTGACCATTGTATTTAATTTGAATGTACTCCGTAGCGAAGTGCGGGTTTTCAGCTAGTATATATATATATATATATATATATATATATATATATATATATATATATATATATATATATATATATATATATATATATATATATCTATATATATATATATATATACAGTCGAACCTCCATATATCGAAGTAGCAAACTGCGCGAAAAAAATTCGATATATAGAAATTTCGATATATAGAATTGAGCTTAGTCTTATCATAATTCTCCTAAAAAAAGAATTTAAAGCTAATTTTCGTATACGAAACTCCATTTCTAATTTATATGCGAATCCCATTAAATGAAATTTATTAACTAAAAAATGAATTAATATAAAAGTTTTATTGATTACTACATATCTTTAAAAAAACAATAATGCAGACAGTGGTTACAATGATCACAGTTACATTCTTAAAAAAAAAAAAAACTACGAATATCTTGCTGAACAGTTAGTTTTGCGGAAAGTTCAAAGAAATGTTCGTATTTATTCAGTCCACTAAAAACTTTATCAGGGGCATTTTCCGCGTATTGAAGTCCACGACATATTGTTTCAAATGCCAAAAATTGGGAAATTTTATTCTAAAGTGGAATAAAACCTCCCAATTAGTCTTGAAAAACATTTCGATATATAGAGATTTTTTCGATGTATAGAAACAATTTTTCTATGTAATGAACATGGAGATTTGCTAAGAGTTCGATATATAGAAAATTTCGATATAGGGAAGTTCGATATATGGAGGTTCGACTGTATATATATATATATATATATATATATATATATATATATATATATATATATATATATATATATATATATATATATATATATATATTGGTACTGCCGAAAATCTCCTGGTGGTGCCCTTGCTGTCAAGGGCAACAGAGGGATGCAGGATGCAGACCACCATTAGCAAATTTGCTAGTGGACACCTAAAGTGTCTTGTTTACAATCAGGGACAAAAATCTTTCCCTTTTTGCTCTAAATGCATTACTGCTGAAGCCTCTCCTGACCATATTCTAAACTGCCTGGGGCTTGCCAAGAAGGATATTTATTGAGACCCTTTGCTTGTTAATGATTTTATAGTAACTTTTGGCCTCTTGGATAAGTCACACACACACACACATATATATATATGTGTGTGTGTGTGTGTGTACGTGTAAATTGCAGTCAGGTGAAATCATGCGTTTGTGAGAAATCCTGAGAGGAGAAATTAAATTTTGACGTCAAAACATCTATGTTTGATTGTTGAACAGCACAACATCCTGGCGAACACAATATGAAAGATTTTACAGTTTATTAATGTTTAAAGTATAATTATTGCTCTAAATTAATGTTAATTCTATAAAAAATGTTAATGTTTTTTTTTCCTTTTGACATTTTGCATGAATGCAAATGCGAATAAACACAAAACGAAAAAGACAAACATGATTTAATTTTCACGTTGATGATTAATGAGATATTTAAATCGCTTACTGCGAAGTCCGCGAACCTTTTTGTTTTGTTTCGTAAACTGAGAGAAATTAATTATGAAGGTGCATCAGTTGTCATCGAAGATCATCAATCCCAGTGTTGAGTAATGAGGGAGTTATTTTCGGTATTTTTAAATAACAGATTAACATATGTGCATTTTTTAATTCTGTTTTCGGCTTACAAAGATAGACGTTTAATTCAAGAGCGCGCAGATTGTGGAATTTTAACTTTTCTAGCAGTTAGTTATTGCTACAATTTAAAACTGCTTTTTTTAATTATTTTATTTAATTATTTATTTTACAAATACTGGGGGTCATTTGGCCTCTAGGCCATTAGACCACGGGCTCTCCAATAATTCAAGACAAGGGTCTTAAAATTCAAAAGTGTAGGGCACACGTCTGCTTTACGTCAAGACATAAAACAGTCATATTGGTCCGAAACGCACAAGACGAAGTCGGGCGAATTAGCCAGACGAATAAGGAAAAGATGTGCTCGGAGACAGTCGTGGCCGGTTAACCTTTTCCTTACGGGGTAGGATAGCATGTATCCCAAGAATGCGGACCCAAGAGGGAAAATATATATATATATATATATATATATATATATATATATATATATATATATATATATATATATATATATATATATGTACGTATAATATATTCATTACATTCTTCCTTAAAATGCAACCTGAAAAGGAAAACTAGCTCATATGTACATGGCTGGAGCTAGACTCAGCCTGAAAGGAATAAAATTTAGATGCAGTCTGGCCGAATCGTTTTATTTGAGCGACAAAAAAAAAAAGACATCCGTTCATTTCAGATGCTTGGAAGCGAATAATATCACCTTTCAACCTTACGCGCGAGAGGCGACGTACATGTAACTGTTATTTTGAAGGATCAGCAGAATATCGGGGCTCGCGATGTGAACCCATGCCCTTCTCCCGGAGTATACACATGTCAAAAGGCAGAGGCATGCGCTTTATGTGAAGTCCTGTTTCTATGAGTTTTTAAGCGATAAAGCAATGTTACTGGGGATTGGATTTTGGAAAGGGAATTTAAATGCTATAATGGAGGACATAATATTTAATTTATTACATATACAGGTAGCCCTCCTATAGCACGGCTTCTTACAACACGGTTTCGCTCTAACACGATAGGATAAATTGCGGTAACCCTCATATAACACTGCAACCTGTAACACGGTTTCGCTCTAACACGATTAAAAAATTGCGAAAACCTTTGTACAACACTGTACTTCTACAGCACTAATTATCATGAATTTTGCTTAACACATTTAAAAACTAAATTACTTTAAAGAAATGACGGGAAGGAACAATAAACTATAGTGGCTTTACATGAAAATGCATAAACAAATTATAATTTATTCATTTATAACTCTATAAAATTGCAAGAAGGCCTAAGCTTAGATGAAAATCTTGAATAATTTTTCTTTAATGCAGACCCTTCCGCTGAAAGAAGCCGAAAATTCAAAAGGGAGCTGCAAAATTGTCTATCTCCATACCGTGAAATTTACAATGACCTTGTAAGAACCAGCAAACAAACCAAAATTACAGATTTTTTTAAAGAGGATAGAAGGTGCAAAAAATCTAAATGAAGAAAAGGTTCTGAAAGTGAAGGTGACATCGTTCAACCGAAAACATGTTCTCGTTTCATTGTACTTAGTAGTGATGAGGAAGAAATTTATTAAATTAATGTCACATTAAGTGGAAATAGTATTTTTTGTTTCTTTTCGTTTTATGTTATGCATACATTTATATTTTTAATAAAAATTAACTTGCTTATATGGAATTAAAAAAAAATTGTTTTTAATAAGTTTTCGGAACGTAACCCCCTTTTTTGTACTGTCTCTGGGTCTCATATAACACGGTTTCACACAACACAGCATTTTCTAGGAACCTATCTACCGTGTTATAGGAGGGTTACCTGTATATATATATATATATATATATACTAGCTGAAAACCCGCACTTCGTTACGGAGTACATTCAAATTAAATACAACGGTCAATGTATGCAATTAATGCCAAATAAATAAATAAATATATATATATATATATATATATATATATATATATATATATATATATATACACTGCTGGCCACTGTAAATGCAACACCCTGGAGGAAACATGCAAATAACATGAAATTTACAACATGCATTAGCGGAGGTGAGATATGCAAATGATTAGAATTTCAGCGCAGACGCACATCACGCGCGCCTGTGGCGCCACTTCAAAGCGCTATTTAAGGCTTGGAGATTTCGACGATTTCAATTTCGGCAATAGTGTTTTTCTTGTGGTTTTTTCAAAAAAAACGATCAATTATGCTTCTTCGAAAACAGCGATCATCTTTTGATCAAGTATCCGAGTTCGACAGAGGAAGGATAGTGGCCTACCGAGATTGTGGATTATCTTTCAGGGAAATCGGTAGTCGTGTTGGACGAAACCAAACAACTGCAATGCGGATATGTGATCGTTGGATGCAGGAGGGTACGACCGACCGGCGTGTTCGATAGCATCCACCTCAGCGCACCACTTCACGTGATGACAGGCAAATTGTGCGCATGGCAGTGACGGATCGTTTAGTCACATCACGAACTATAGCACAGCACATGCAGTCTGTAACGCATCAGTGTCTGCGCGTACCATTCGACGCCGTTTACAGCAGAGTGGTCTGTCCGCAAGACGTACATTGCTTTGTCTACCCTTGACGCAGAACCACAGACGTCTCCGCCGCCAATGGTGAGATGACAGAAGCAGTGGCGTACCTAGACCATTTGGGGACCGGGGCGGATTTATTTTTTGGGCTCCCCCCCCCCAAAAAAAAAAAATGGTAATTTTTAACTTTTTCTAATGACAGCTAGCCTTTCTTTGCCTTAATCAGATAGTCTCCTCAGGCTATTGACCTGTGCAGACAGTGGCGTGCCCAGGATTTTGTTCTGGTGGGGGGGGGGGGGGTCAAGGCCTCCATGTGCTAGGGGTCGTCCATTTCCCTGACGTCCTATTATCAAGGTGGACTAAAAGGGGGGGTCTTCCGGGGGTCTGGGGGGTATGGAATACCCACCAGCCGAAGGAGGGGTCCGGGGGCCTTCCCCCGGAAAATTTTTGAAATTAGGTGTTAAATTGTGCCATTTTAGGCTATCTAGAGTACTAGATGCCACTTCTTAAAAATCATATATCTATTAATTCGGATAAAATATTTAAAGCGACGTCCCCGTCATTAGTGGAATGAAAATCTAACAAGAAGTGCTTTTTAAAGCAGATACGCGACGTACAGTGCGTGCGTGCCCTGTTGAAAAAAGACCCCTTCAATACTTTGATAGGCAAGAGTTCGGTTCACTCTCGCGGTTCGCGGATAGTATTGTAGAAGTGTATAAACAGCGCTCGGCACTTGGCTTTAGAAATACTGTTTCTGGCACTGTATAGCGCTAAAATTGTAACAATAAAGATCGATAAAAATGTAAGTGCAATAAAGATCGTAATGGTAAATAATAAATAACACAATTACTATTAGGCCTATACGAAACTTTTGCATTATTTTTTAAATAAAAAAAAATTATTTTAGCTCTGTGGTGGGGGTCCTGTCCCGCTTCCCCCCACCCCCGTCTTCGTGCCCCTGTGTGCAGAGAAAAAATTGACAGAATAAGGGAGCGAACTCGTGCAGTACGAGGTGAGCAATGATCATTACTGTTTAAGCGTTAAATTAATGAAAAAAGTCTTATGTCAAGGCCTGGGTTCGAGCAATCGAACCAATGACGTACCGCACGGCCCAGCTCCGAGACCAACGTTCTAACCGCTTGATCCATGAGCTCGCTAACTTACTGCTCGGTACAAGGTTAAAATCAATTGTACGGCGCTGGTTTTCGTTGTATGAATTTTTCGTCAGGCCAAGGTGAATGGTAAAAGGCTTGGCCGTTTGATTAATAAAATCGATAATAGTTAAAGACAAAATTCATATTAAAAAGAAAAGGAGCCATTTTGGTGCCAATACTTACTTATAATATTCAGGTAGCTTCAAGGAAAACCAAAGAAATACCTCACTTTGATCTACGTTAACTTTATTGGTAATTCAACTTTAAAAATTTTTACTTTTCACAAGGCAATACACATTCACAGTATCAGTCTGAAAAAAATAGAATGGGAATACATCACCTAGAAAATGCCGTGTTGTGTGAAACCATGTTATATGAGACCCAGGGACATTTCCAAAAAAAGGGGGGGGGGGTTGCGTTCTAAAAACTTATTAAAAACAAACATTTTTAAAAATTCCATATAAGCAAGTTAAATTAAGAATTCTGTATTAATTTCAAATAGGTAAAAGCCTCCTTTTAAAATTGTCTTTTTCTAACTTTTGCATCAGAAAATTGTCTAATTGTCTCATGAAAGTTTATTTTCATAGCCAACTTGTTCTCGATGGATAACATTGCTAGGCCATTTAGTCTGATTTGGCTCATCATTGAGCGCAAAAAGTTTTTGATGACTTTCAATTTCGAAAAACTTCTGTCACAAGTTGCGACTGAAATGCAAATCGTCAAAAACAACTTTAGTGCTAAATACAAGTTTGGTACTGACTCTTGAAATTCCATACCAACAATGAACTGCAAAACTTGAAGAGCTGACCACTTTTTGACTTCCTCTGTATTAATATTTGAAGATTATCATTATGGAATGGAATAATATATCTCCTAATGAAACATTCAAACTGGTTCAATCTATGCAGAAACGATTGATGGATGTCCTTAGACGTAAGGGCTATCCGACCAGTTACGTCTTAGTCTTTTCATTTCTGGCAAAACCTCGTCCTTAGAAAATTCGTCGTAACTTTCAGTTAGACGAGAAATAAGTTCTGGCAATTTCTCATCTAGAGCTTTGATCAAATTAACCGACTGCAAGACTTCAAATTTGTTATGAATGTTGTCCATGGATTTTGTTCTTGTTTGGAGTTCCAAATACAACCTATCTACACATTGGAACATGGACCTCCTTAGTTCTTCTTGTAAAAAGAAACCCTCATCTTTAGCTTTTACACCCGGCATCATCTTTTTCGATCTTTTTCTGCCTCTCTTTTCAATAGCAATTCCCATTTCTTCACATTTCTGGGAAGCGAAGTCCAAAGCATCACTAACTAAAGATTCTCTGCTTTCCTTAATAAAAAGTTCCAATGCTCTTAGTTTATTTAAAGCCTTGTCCAAGGAAATCCCTTGAATTTTCAGGTAGTGTTGAGTGTGGTTGATTTCCTCCAAAATGTCTGACCACAGGCGTAGAAGCGCTATAAACTTAAAATCGCAAACATTTGCCATTATAATCTGAGCTGATCCTCTTGTATCTAGGTTTTCAGACTCGTCGCACAGCTTCTCCACTGCATCTATCAATTTTCCAAATTTTCCAAAACACACAACATTATTCACATATTACGCCAAAGCCAGAATCTGACAAAGAATCGGCTTACCTGTAATTTCCAGGCTCATAGTCGTCATCAGTCAGTCTTTCCTCAACCTAATGCTTAAATCAGGACTTCTGACACCAGAAAACTAACCAGTCTATAACAGGGCCCGATTTATAGAAAATTCTTGACTTTAGGCACAACTCGGGATGGGGCGATGGGGGCCCCCTAACAGTGATGTGGACGTAAAATTTCCACAATTGACACACACAAAAAATAATCATGAATCATTGTGAAAGTATCATTTTACCGAGAATTGGCTATTTGAAGCGTAGAAGCCTTGAGCATTATCAAATAACAAAAAGCAATACAACATATTAACTTCTTCATTAAATTAAAACACCAATACAATGCAACCAGAAAAACTTAGTAATCTCTTATATACACTATAACATACATATGAACTATACATATAGCTATACATATGATGAACCAATCAATGAAATTTGAAAGGATATATAAAAAAAATTGATATTGAAAAAGGTAAAATAAAAAGAACTAAATTGGAAATTTTCTTTTTTTTTCTTTTCTTTTAAAATAAAAGTTTTTGGGGCTCCTAGGCCCGGGCCTGCCGGGCCTAGTGAAAAATTAGGGCCTGGTCTATAAGGACTTTGCTTAAAATAAAGACTATCAGCCTATTTAATGATTTTCATGCGTTTATTGCACTTCTAGGATAAATACGGTTACGTACAAAATTTTAAAATACATCAAGAAAAGTTCGTGGGTTCTGGAATACGACGAAGAATGTTGGGCGATTCTCAGCAACTCAGCGTCAGCTCTATGGCATCTCTCAGCACCATAGGCGTAGCGTGCTTCTAACCTTTTTTTTTTGGGGGGGGGGGGCACGAATTGAATTCAGTTAGGCCCTCCTCAGAGCTTTGACTACCGGACGGTCCTTAAAATATGAAATATTGGGATTTTTTGAAACTGAATAAAAATAGAATTCATGTTTGAGTAGTTAGTTATACAATGAGAAAAATAAATATAATATTAATAAAATCAGAAAAAAAATATAGCATCGAATTTATGCTATGGATCATATCATATTGTTAAAATCTATGTTAAGACTAAAGACATAATCGGAATCTTCAGTTTCACAGTTTGAAAAGGCGGCAAAAAACCCAGCTTTCTTAAAAGTTTTCTACAATTTTATGGTTGTAACTGAACTTCTGTTAACGTTTTAATTTATTTCAAGTTAAGTGGGGGGGGGGGCATGTGAAACGTTGGAAGCTAAAATATGCAAGTGTAATATTTTATAAAAACAATAACGTTCTTTTCTGATTTTTTTTTAAATTAAAAATGTAATTTTTTGTAGTAAAGTTATCATTCAATTTTAAAAAAGGCCCCTCTCGTGGGGCCCCCTTAGTAAGTGGGGCCCGGGGCGGACCGCCCCTCCCGCCCCCACCTTGGTCCGCCACTGGACAGAAGGATGTGGACGGCAGAATGGAATGAAATTGTCTTTACTGACGAGTCACGCTTCTATCTGCAACACCACGATGGTCGCATTCGAGTCTGGAGACACCGTGAAGAGAGGATGCTGAACAGCTGCGTTATGCACCGCCACACTGGTCCTGCACCGGGTATTATGGTATGGGGCGGTATTGGATATCACTCTCGCACACCTCTAGTACGCATTGCCGATACTTTAAACAGCCAGCGCTACATCTCCAAGGTGTTGGAGCCAGTTGTCCTTCCTTACCTTCAGGGCTTGCCCACAGCCATATTTCAACAGGAAAATGCGCGACCACACGTGGCACGCATTGTCCAACGGTTCTTCGTCAATCGCCAGATTGATTTGCTTCCCTGGCCGCCTCGCTCTCCGGATCTTTCGCCGATAGAAAACACGTGGTCCATGGTTGCTCTACGATTGACCCAGATTCCGTCCCCAGCTGCCACAGCAGATCAACTTTGGCAACGTGTGGAAGCTGCTTGGTCTGCTGTACCCCAAGAACTCATCCAAAGTCTCTTTGAATCAATGCCGAGGCGTGTGGTAGCCGTGATCTCCAACAATGGCGGCTACTCTGGCTACTGATTTTGGCAGGAACCACACTTCACAGAAGTCTATAAATTTAATCATTTGATACTTGGTCAACATGTTATCTACAAAATAAATTTTGTTGTGATATCTCTTGTCTTTCTTGGTGTTGCAATTTGGGTGGCCAGCAGTGTATATATATTTATAATAAATACGACGATCAATGTATAATATTGATGTAAATATATATATATATATATATATATATATATATTTAAAAAAAAATCGTAAGGGATATTTTTATACACAAAATAATGTAGAAGAAAATATTCAAATTAAATAGGACATACTAAAGAATATAGTAAAGTTAATATACTACAGTTTGGGGAACATAATATCTTTTATTGTATTTCAATATTTTTTTGGATAATGTCCAATCGTCTGCCGCATCAGCAAGAAAAAAAATATTTTTTTTGTCTATTTAGTTGTTATGCACGTGACGATAAATTTATTTAAAGTACCAGAAAAAGAAATCACGTGATCAGCATTTAATAAATTAAATTCTAAAAATTAATCTTTAAAAATTCACCAAAAATCAGAAAATGGAGGTAAAGATTCGAAAAATATTTCATTTTTAAGGTATTTTTATGATCTTTCTTGTGATATAAATTTTATAATCCTCAAATTATTATTTTAAATGCAAACTTAAAAAAAGTTACTAAAACAGTTAAAAAATTTAATTTAAAAAAATCTAAGAAGAATTTTTCAAAAATCTTCCTTAGTGTACCCCTACACTATAAGAAGAATCGCCATGCAAAATTTCAGCCCTTTAGGTCCAGCGGTTTGGTCTGTGCGTTGTATGTCAGTGAGTCAGTCAGTTACGGAACTGTTATATATATAACCCCCTTAATGGCCGTTCTTACAAAGGGATATGGAATTTCCCGTTCTAAAGAGAGAATCGGAAAATGGGCCCCGTAAGCTAAAAGTTAAAAGTCTAAGAGCCTGTTCACATAGAATCCGTCAGCGTCAGTGTAAAATTTTTAACCAATCACGTAGCAGTCATTGACCCATTTAACCAATCAGTGCCAACGAAATATTTAACGCTGACACTGACGCTGGCGGGATCAATGTGAACAGGCCCTTAAACATGCGACCGCAGCAAGACGCGGAGAGTGAGGAACAGACGAAGAATGTTTACATAGAGTAATCCAGGGCTTTTCTGTAGAGGTTTCATTAGACCTTTAGTTAAAAACATTTTCGCATACCATTTTTATAAAAAGCGTGGAAGAATGGTATGTCAAGGGTCTGTTAGATTTTTGCAGAACTTCTGCTCCCTTCTTGACTAGACGGTCCAGTAGCGTGGCGAAGGAGGGGCAAGGGGGTCTATCATGCCCCGGGCGCCAAATGGTCTATCTTTTAACTAATTCTATATATTATATTACAATATAGTTCTTTTTTTTGGGGGGGGGGCGCCAAAAAGGTATCGAGCCCCAGGGGCCAGTTATGCTCGCTACTTCACTGAGACAGTCCGCTATCTCATTTCCAGTTAAGTAACAATTTTCCCCTTTTTTGAAAAGATTAAATTTAAAATTTTTTTTTAAATCTGAAAAATATGTAGATAGCATTTAAAGATTATATTTCAAATGCATAAAGAAGTAATCAAAAATGTGCCTTTGCTAACTTGTGATTCTGAAAAACAAGAGGAAAATTTACCATAGCATAGCGTTAGGACTAAGTACGTGCGAAGTCAACTGATACCTAACCTGAAGGAAGATTGAGATATGACACAGTAGTGTAACAGTTATCGTGGCTGTCCATAAGTAATAGGACCTAGTGACTCGTCTAGTTTCAATGACAAACACAGAATGTGAATATGTAACAAAGTTTGCGTTTTTAAAACTGCATACCAAAAACCGTTATCAGCAAATAAAATATAACACTCTTAAAAAAGTCTGAAATGCAAAAAGGTTTTCATTAAAATACCTGAATGTGAATTAAAATAAGCTGACAGTTCTTTACACATTTCGTGAGACTAACACTCTTCAGTTGTTGTTGTTGACTTATTCCCCTTGGTCCAGCCGCAGGCTAGACCAAGGGGCACACTCTTCAGTTAAAAACGTAAATGGGTTTCGAAAATTTTGTCTTGGATTTTTTTTATTTTTTATTATTTACTTTTTGTCAACTAAGCTGATTTTTCGAATTAAGAAAATTTATAAATAAAAATTAATAAAAAATCATTTCAGTTACAACCTGCAGTCACAAAATTAGACACCTTCATTCAGCAATTTTAATGGACCTCCCTTAGCCTAAATTACAGCTCCTACGGCATTTCAGAGTGCACCTCGATCTATTGGTAACCAGAAGTAATATTTTACTATTTTTCTTTCGTTGGCTCAGATGTGATAAGGATGCGGACTTCACTATTAAGTTTGATTCTCAACGTATTCCAAACGTACTTTATCAACACAAACTGTATTTTCCAAACATGTCTAGGGGATGGTGTAAAAAGTGGGACACATTCCGTGAATTATTCTTGAAAGTTCTAACCGAAAAACAATAGCACTGTTCATGAAGAGCCACCTCCTGTAAGGAAAATTGTAGAAAAATATAGTATCTTAATATAATTTCTTTATGAGCGTATATACCGGTTGTTCATAAACTGTACAGACAAAATAAGAGAGGTTATAGTACTCATCAAGACAAATAATATTTACAATGCAACCTAGGGCCACATTCCCCTCAGTGCTTCAGAAAAGCGTCAAGTTCAGTGTCCAAGTTGAAGTTCTGATCAATGATATCATAAGCCAATCCCCACCCTACTACCCATCATAAACAAACACCAGCAAATAATTTCAGTGAACAGCTGGGTAGGTATCGTTGGCGCTTGGCTGGTGGGACCGTATCTGTTGCCAGAATGACTGACCCGCGCTGCCTATGGTGTCGTATTAACGCAAGTGCTTCCTGGTTTCTTTCAAGCTCTTCAGCTCACTACACAGAGGAAATGTAGTTTATGCATGATGGAGCCCCACCACACTTTATCACCGTGACCCGCCAGTTCCTGAATGCCACATATCCTGGACGGTGGATTCGACGTGGAAGACCTGTGGCTTGGCCTCCTTGCTCATCGGTCCTAAATCCATTAAACTTCTTCTTTTTGGAACACATGAAATCATTGGTGTACGACAAGAGTGTCAAACTCAAATACTGACATAATGAAGAAGGCTTATGTGACCCGATGTTCCTTTCTGGAATACATTTATCAGAGCGAAGTTTTCTAGGACTAAAAAAGGGCTTTCATGAAGTCGTCAGCGGTGTGACGTCATACGGCGAGAGACTGTACCGTCCCGATCTCCTCGGGATTTTAAAAACTCTCAAATTCGATTATCCTTGCGGTTCTGTAACACCCGGTGCGTGAGGGGCACGAGAAGTCGTCCAGAAAACTCCCTGTGTGTTAGATCGGTGGCGGGAATATCGGTAATTTCGAAAATCTGACGTCACTGCTTTCGCGGTTTATTAGGAATCTGCGCAAATAGGGTTTTTCCGGGTTTCTTTGCAGAGGACTTTTGGAGAAATATAACTTTAGGATGAATTGAAGACCTCTCTGGTGCTACTTTTAGCCAATGGGATGTCGAAAACACGATAAACTCGTACGGCGGTTTCGCCGACGTCATCGCTTTCACGAGTAATTTGAAACCTGCGTCCCGTGTTCGTTTTCCGGATGCATTTGCCAGAGCATACTCCTCTGGGACTAAAAAAGGCTTTAGGAGATTCTTAAAATCTTTGAACTAAAGCAAGCGTGTCAAACTCAAAGTCTCACATGGGCCAAATGAACAAGGTTTAAGTTTATATATAGCTTTAAATAAATCTATATTTTGCGTAGGGTGCTAGAGAATTATGTAATTATAGATCATATAGATCTGAAAATTGGTTTAGGTTTGTACAGGGAGCATACAGAATTTCCATTTGAGATAACTAGACATGTAATATATGTTAGTGTGTATGCAATATCAGTAGGAATGTATATACGTGTGTGTATGAGGAAGAATAAAATAGAAAATAAAAATTTCTCAACTTTCCCATTATAGTTTAGTGCAGCAATGCGTGATAAAACTTTTTTTTTCAGTTTATTTGTGAATCTTTCCATCCTAATCAATATTAGTAGCTTCTTTTCATAGATGTATACTCAGTTTTAGAAAATTTGGCTAAGCTACAACGCACAATTAGCCACTGGCTTAACACCCGCGAGTGGATGTCTTTCCCAATAGAGCAATGAATCAGGAAATACTATAAGCCAACTAAACAAAATTTCAAAGATCTCGAGAATCAATCATTTAATGCAAATGGCCTTGTCTCTCTCGGAACATCTGCATTAGAATTATGCAGCTGCTATAGTCTCTGCATTTTCATATAAAGGTATTAATTTTAATAAGTGATCTAAAAAGGGCATAGATATCAACAGTCTACGTCTTATGCCCCATAAAAAGATTAAAGTTATATCACACATGACAGATGCCATAGAATGTTCTTAGGGTATCCTAAACTTAGTTCTTTGTGATTTTGCTCTTTTCGGAAGACGATAAAGTTATATATAGACTTAAATGGTACAGTTGTTCAGGATACGATGAACAAACGAGAATTAAAGAAGAGGCGGATTTTCTGGAGTTACAAAAAAATCAAGGTTATTATGAATTCGGACGGAAGGCAGCCAAAAGATATATCCTGTATACCTGTATGTTAAGTAATGATAAATAACTCTTCTCTTCGTGCGCAAGAAACCAATATGAATCAATAACTAAGGAATAAGGGACTACTAGACGTTTTCCTTGAAGGCACGTTACTTATCATCTGCATTAGTGACCAAGAAATGTTATCAGACATTTGTAAAATGTGAACTTCGCAATTACGTAAGGAAATAAATTACCTTTATATATATATAGGGTGGTCATAAAAAACTTTACCGATATATGGACCTCCAGCGGCCGTTCCGTTCAACCGATCGAGATGAGATTTCAGATATAGTTATTCAGAGGAATGAGCTCGGGATTATGTGAACGGCAAGAAAGTTGCGCTCACGGTTACAGTTATAAGTACTAAAACTCAAAATTTTCGAATGGCAACGCCCACTTAATCCCATCACAAAATGCTCAGAGCATGCGAAAACCCTAAATAGCGTTGGAACGGTACGTGTATCACAAATAAAACGGACGCGTTATGCACACATAAAAAACAGCTCTGCGAACGGCCTACAAAAACACGATTGGGGCGCACGGAGGACAAATACCGAACAATATAAGAGCACATTTGTTAAAGTATTGCTAAGAGCGAGATGACGGAAGTGTCCGCTCCTCACCTGTCTCCTTGAGGAGAGTCAATGTAAAAAATGAAATTATACGCCACTTCATACCCCTATTTCTTGAAATGGAACTTTAATTTGTTCAGAATTGTCATTAGGTTAGTAAATTTCGAACTTAATCGATGCCTTTATATCATATTGCTCAGTAGTATAAAACTGCAAGTTGACTATTTTTTTCTAGGTTCATTTTAGCACGGAGCTCGCCTGAGGGTTGATATATTAATTGCGGAAAGTTTAAAGGGATTTAGTAAA